>AYEL01088786.1:0-22725 GCA_000484575.1 Olivierus martensii | reverse complement strand
TCTTTTCTTTTACAAAAACGAATAATTACGTAGCTTGCCCAGACACTCCACTGACGTCATTGTAGATACCCTATCCCCGTAGTCATTACATAGACTCGTCTTTGCTACTACGCATATAATTACCCCGGCCATGACTCGTGAAACGGACTATAATGATTTCAAACTTTTCAATACTGATAAATCTGAGCTGGTTAATAATTTTGCTTTAGTAGCTGATTGACTTAATATGAATAATTTAAAAGTAAATATTAATAAAACTGATATAAGCAGTTTTATTAACATGCTTCATCTGTATTACGGATTTTTTCTATCTGTAATACAGATGAAGTATCTTCCATTAACTGTCTGGGGAATCTTATCCAGTCTGTTGACCTTCATAAAGATTTAGTTATCATTTTGGACCCTAGTTTAACTTATAAACATCATATTCAGTTTTAATAAATCATATTCATAAAAAAAACTGCTTTCACAAAAAAATTTCTGAGAAATTTATCTGATAATCATGTCTTTCATTTATGGTTTTTTGCTATGTTCATCCCTATTATATCTTATGGGATTACCCTTTATTTGTCTGCTTCATCCTACTATGTTGAGAAATTAATTGTATCATATAATCAGGTGATCAAAAATATCCGAAACATCATAACGAAGAATAGTGACACTGATGAATCTACAGTCAACATTTGTTATTATTTTCTGACCATTGAGTCTATCACAAGCAATCAAGATTTAAAGTTAATTACTAAATTCATATGAGCATCTCTTGCAGCTGATATTATTTGTTATAATGTCCTACAAATTTACACCCATAAAACTGATCTTAATTCATATTCATAAATATTGGCTAGAAAAAACTATGAACTCTTTTCTTTTCGAGCAACCAAAACTTTTAATAAATTGTATAGATGTTTTACTGTTTTGTTTGAGGGAGCCACCCGTTTTTTTTGTAGGGAATAAAGTATTAAATAAATAAATCTTATGACATCAATTTGCAGATGTTAATTTCCATTCCCACAGATTTTTGTCGATGATTAACATTGACTTCCTTGGACTTTAATTTTAGTTTTCATGATATTTTATGATTTAATATATGACATTAAATTTAATATGGTTTTTGCAATATGATGATACAGAGTTACATTTCTGATATACTTTATTCCATATAATTTTCTTTTATTTGTAATTATTAAATAATAATTATACTAATACTAATTTATAAATACCGTATATACTCGAATATAAGCCGATTCGTGTATAAGCCGACCCCCGACTTCACATTTTGAAAATCAGTAAAAATGCATAACCCGATTTTTGATTTTTAGTTACTGATATATTAATGACATTTGCCAAAATAAATATTTTATTAAAACTTTAAATTTATACATATAAAAAAAATTATTATAATACAAACACTAATATATCAATTTAAAAAGTAAAATTTTATTTTACCCAAAGCAATCGAGCACATTGCGTCGCGACGCAGAAATTCTCGACAGTAATCCAGCTAAAGTCATCCAATGCAGTGCACCTACATTAGATTTTTGGATTATTGTCAAGAATTTCTGCGTCGCGACGCATCAGGCAGCGTGGCGTCGCCTATCTGATGTACTATATAAATCCAGGTTGGATTCGGCAGTGCAACGCGCTTGATCGCAACAGGTAAAGTAAAATTTTATTTTACTCTGAAGCGAGATTGATGAGTGTGTATGACATTATCGTTAGGATGATGTAGCTTCAGAAAATATCAAGTTAATGAATAGTAATAAATTTTTATAATTTACATAAAAATATTTTCTTTTTATTGTTGTTATTGAATAACTGTTTTCTTTTCTAAAAAACTTCATATTATCTCACTAAAAATTCTATTAGAATACATCTATGTCACACGACTCCCAAGAGACCGTTCGAAGTTTCGTTTTCCCTATAGTTAGTTGAATTCGTATTCAATCAAATCTTTGATCATATTTTAAAATAAGTGAATCACTCAAACGATGATGTCATACACCATTAGGATGACGTGTGCAATGTAATTTCTAGATGTTAAGCGTGCGATTTCAGAGTTTTGATTTTGCTTACGGTGAACTTTTAACAGAGATTTTAAATAATATTTTTTTTTCTTATTTTTAAACATTATTTTAGTTACTTTTTAATCTAATTAAATCATTGTCGTTATTTTAAAAATTATTTCAGTTACTTTTTAATCTATTTTAATTAAATCATCGATGAGTTAAATATAATAAGTATTTATCAATTACTAACAAATAAATTAAAACGAATTAATAATAATGAAAAATAAATATATATTTTCACTCAAATATGAATTATTAATAATAATGAAAAATAAATATATATTTTCACTCAAATATGAATCATAGGTAAGATTCTTGATTGATTGTAGAGTTTTTGCTTCGCGTCATATTGGGTTGCGTGGTGTTGCCTATCTGATTACTGTATATAGACGCAGGTTGGAGTCGGCGGCATGACGTGCTTGATCGCATCAGGGTAAAATAAAATTTTACCTGGTATCATATTAAATGAATTATTGCAAAATTGCCTTCCTGGTCTTCAGGAGACATTCAATAAGTTATGGTTTTGCTTATTACTTCAATTTCTCTAGCCAAAAAAAAAATTGATTTTTTTGATCCATGTATAAGCCAACCCTCTACTTCAGAAATAAATAGATAAATAAATAAACACCAGCTTTCATTTCCTGTTGTAGTAGCGATTTATTATTTTTAATCATATCGTAATTTGTAGTTCTTGTATACAGGTTTTTTGTTGTACTTATTCAAAGCCTTTCTGATCGGTTCTAAGGCATAATCATAGTTTACCGGTCTTATATAAGTTGTACTCATTTCTTGGGCTGGTGGATGTGTATCATTGTCAGTATATATAAAATAAATTATTATAATATAGACACCAATATATCACTTTAAAAGATAAAATTTTACTTTACCTGAAGCGATCAAGCGCATCGCGCCGCTGACTCCAATCTGCATTTGTATAGTGCATCAGATAGGCAACGCTGCGCTATCTGATGCGCTGCGAAGCAGAAATTCTCGACAATAATCTAGCTAAAGTGATCCAACGCAGTGCACCTACATAAGATTCTTGGATTATTGTCAAGAATTTCTGCGTCGCAACGCATCAGGCAGCGCGGTGTTGCCTATCTGATGCACTTATATAAATGCAGGTTGGATTTGGTGGCGCGATGCGCTCGATTGCAACAGGTAAAGTAAAATTTTACTCGGAAGCGAGATTGATGTCGGTGTATGACATTACGTTAGGAAGACGTAACTTCAGAAAATATCAAGTTAAAGAATTGTAATAAATTTTTATAATTTACATAAAAATATTTTCTTTTTATTGTTGTTATTGAATAATTGTTTTCTAAAAAAGTTCATATAATCACAGTAAAAATTCCTTTAGAATACGTCTATGTCACAGCTCCCAAGCATGCCGATAGGATGACATGTGCAATGTGATTTCTAGACATTAAACGTGCGATTTCGAAGTTTTGATTTTGCTTACAATGAACTTTTTTAATAGACTAAAGTTATTTTTCAGTACAGATTTTAAATAATTATTATTTTTTCGTTATTTTAAACATTATTTTAGTTACTTTTTAATCTACTTTAAATCATCAATGAGTTAAATGTAATAAATATTTATCAATTACTAGCGAATGAATTAAAACATTCTTAATTAATAATAATGAAAAATAAATATATATTTTCACTCAAATATGAATCATAGGTAAGATTCTTGATTGATTGTAGAGTTTTTGCTTCGCGTCATATTGGGTTGCGTGGTGTTGCCTATCTGATTACTGTATATAGACGCAGGTTGGAGTCGGCGGCATGACGTGCTTGATCGCATCAGGGTAAAATAAAATTTTACCTGGTATCATATTAAATGAATTATTGCAAAATTGCCTTCCTGGTCTTCAGGAGACATTCAATAAGTTATGGTTTTGCTTATTACTTCAATTTCTCTAGCCAAAAAAAAAAAAGTTGATTTTTTTTGATCCATTATAAGCCGAAAATTTTCAAAAATTTTTTTTGAGAAAAAATCCTCTGCTTATACACGAGTATATACGGTAATTTTTATGCATATATTCATTAAAAAGTTCATTTTCATAGACTGTATTAATTAAATAATAAATATAAAAAAATTAAATGTATTGGAAAAAATCTTTTGTTAAAATTAGAAAATAAAAGTTTTAAGAACAAGAAGCAGTAATCAGATTGCAGTAAACTATAAACAATTTAAAAATATCGCAAAAAGAAAAATATTGTTGCCAATTTGAAAGAACTATAGTTCGAAGTGGCAGAGCACATCAAATTTTAGTTTGAAGCGGCAGCAAAAGGGTTAAATATATGTATATTCAAATATATTACATGCAATTTATATTATGTTTACTTTGCCTGTTAGAGAGTTTATTTTTAAATTTCAGAAATTCTAATTCAAATATCTGTATTCAAAGATGGGAAATAACATAAAAATTAATACAGGTATTCCTCCTATAACACAATAGATAGGTTCCTGGAAAACAGCATGTTGTGTGAAACCATGTTATATGAGACCCAGAACCAATACAAAAAGGAGATACATTTCAAACCCAATGAAAAATAAATAACTTTCTTTAATTCCACACCATATTGTTTCCCATAGGATGTAATGCTATTTTCATTCTGTATAGTGACCACCTGTCTAATGTGTGTATTGACTATACATAGAGTTAGTTTTAAGAAATTTTAATCTGTTAAAAGTGACCAAGATGATTAATTTCATGGAAGAATTAATGTATTTTCCTTAGAATTTTTCCATTAAATAAAATTCTAAGGATTATTATTCTATTAGAATTTTTCTGTTATGATAAAATAGCCTATTAAATCAGTATATTAAAGTAAATATTGTAATATTACTATGTATATACCTTTATATAGTATTTTTATTTAGGTTTAACTTTGTTAAATGTAGATATACAGATTTAGTATTAATTGTAGTACAGTATATGCTTGCTATAAGACTGTTCATTAGAAAGTGATATATGCTATATGTTGTCATTATAGCTTTACTACAAGTTGATGGTATTAATTAATATAAATTTGCAGTTTGGATTACTCTGTTCACAGTTCATTCACTGCAGTGAAAAAAGCCTCCTATTCAGTCAAAACCCAAAAAGCTCAGTTACAACAAAAATTAGAATTGATTAATTTCTTGGAACATAGTACACAAAGAATAACTGCAGTTTGGAGTCTGCAAGACATGTCCATAACATTAATAAGTGAAAATCTGAGTACCTCAAATGCTATGAAGAAGTGCAAAATGAAAATGGGAGTTTATTTTAACATGCAATTTTCATTAATATGTATAATTTTAACATTTAGTATGCTATAACTTAAGAAACTGTAGGAGATTTTATTTTGAATTTTTTTATGATGAAAAGTGGTTTTTTTTTTCTTTTGGGGAAGGGGAGGATCACTGTCCTGTATATGACCACTTTTGAAAAGTGACCAGTCAGGTTGACCTGAGAGGTGGTCAGTTTAGCAGATTTCACTGTAGATATAAAAAATAGTTTTCATTTTAAAATCATCTTTGAGATCTCTAGCTGTTGAAAAATCAGCTAATGATGAACTTTTAGAAATTTCTGGTAAATGGCAGAGAGCAAATCTTTCTGTTGACTCATTTTTCTTTCTCGGCTATAAAGACAGATATAGTGTCAATTGATAACAGAATTTTATGCAGGATATGCACAATTTTTAATTTTTGATTTCATTATATAATTATGTAATAAAAAGTTATGAACTTAAATTCAATAAAATAACGTGAACTCAAAAAAATGTTAAAAAAATTCTCATCCTCAATATCAAGTTTTTTTATGCAAAAGATTAGATCAGTTACCATATTCCATAGACTCAGTTTTTAGTGTCATGCAATTTTCTCATCTGAAACTGAAATTTCAATTTTTCAATATAAATTTTTTATAATGCAATAGAAAAATTCTAGTTAGGTGAATGGCAGTAAAATTTCATTTAATCTATGTTGTAGAAATATTAATTTGCTTATCCACAAAAATGTAATAGATTCCAAACAAAAAGAAATTAATTGCATCTATACTAAAATCTGTGATGATTTTTTTTTAATTCTAGAATATTTATTTTCATATATCCATAATTCATTACTGATTATACATACATACAGTAGATTCTTGTTATCTTAGTTGCAGCTTAACCACAGAATGAAAAAAGATGATATATAATTACTGATGATGTACCTTGGATGCACTATCTGAAAGATCTTATAATAAAAAATAAATCTGGAATATTTATATCTTACAAGAGGTCTTATGCAGTTATATCATTTAGAAATAAATGATGGGGTTTCCTGCAGCAGTCATTATTCAAATCATTAAAAGACATTTAGAAATAGTTGAAAAATCATATTAAATTATAAAATATAAAATTATTCTTATAAAAAGCAAAATCTAGCCACAATTAATGAAATGGGTAAATGCATCCAGCACATAAATGAACATTTAAAACACAAGTTGATTTTTCAGATAGGTATTTAATAAATTCATCAATATTTGCTTATTGATGAATACCACCAAGATTGAAAATAAGATTGCAATATATAACGTTATTGTTTATCCAAATTTTTTTTGTTTTAACATAATATATGTACAAAACCTATATTTCAGTACCTAAGTATACTAAAATATATTTTTGTGATAATGTTTTTTAAGATAATCAGCATGAATATGTTGTTATATAAGCATTATAAATGTATTATATATATAATAATGTTTTATTTAATTAACTTGTTGAGGTCCAAGGTTTTAAAATAAATCTGATTAATATGCTAAAAATAAAAATTGTGAAATGTCACTTAATTTTCATCAAAATTTTTGGAAATTTTTCATCTTAATTTTTTTATTGTCATTCTAACAAGGTCAAAATTTTTTCAGAATTTATTTCTTTTTGACAACTTACATATTTACATATAACTTTTTGTTCATTATATGAGATCAGAGAGAACAATTTTTATATATGAAATCTTAGCTATCCAATGAAATGTTTGGTTTTTTTTGATAGTGGCAAGTCTTATGAATAAAATAAGATATGAATGAAGAAAATTGGATAATATTTTAAAAAATTATTGATGAAAAACTAAATATTATGCATATTTTAATTATCATTTTTTTATAAATTTTTGAATTTATAACCAAAAACATATAATGTATTTGAAAATTGTAGACAATTGTATATACAGCTATAACATTTTCTATCCTACTTTAATTGGCCTAGGGATGTTTCATTGGCACACTACACCCAAATAGTACATGCAGCACAGTAAAGTAGGTTTGGCTGTAGTTTCCTGTGAAACAACTGGATGCCATAAAAGAATAAAAGTGCATGCCTCTCTGTATATAGCCTGGGGTTGTTACATTAGGATTTTCTCATATTTTACTAAATTATCTGTAAAAGTGAAACAAATTATGAAATTATAAATGAAAAACAACAACAAATTATGAAAATTATGAATTATAAATGAATAAATAAGTAAAAATATTGTTTATTTTAACAGAATTAATCAAAATTTTTGTATTAACAGCAAATTTTTTTCAATTTTACAAATTTACAGCTCATCATTCTAAAATTCCGTGTTTTATTTAAAATTTCAAAAATAAATTTATTTCACCTTAAAATCAAAATAAGATTAGTAAAATAGAGATGAAAAATAATCCAAATTCTACGAATAAAAGCAGAATCGATAAGATTCAATGAAAAATAATCCAAATTCTACAAAAATAGTCAATTCACATTTTCTATCTTTAAAATGGAATTTAAAAAGCAATTTCAGCAATCGAAGAATTTAGGATCCCATCATTAGACCATTTGGTTGACCCCATCGTGGGTGTTGGCCAGCCTGTGATGGGTTCTATAAGTGGCTGCCACCAGATACAGAATATCCCATGAGGATATGGTGGCTTAATCTAATCTAACCTAACCCCATCATTAGAGGCATGTATTTTCACCCAATAAGTGCAAAATAACTACTCTGCAATAGCTACACTGCATAACTCAGAATTGAATTTTTTTAATTGCCTTTTTATCAATTTTTGTTCCATTTCTGTAACGATCCTATACGTCAAAGGACATCAGTGGGCTAATAAAAATTAATGAAAAATCATATTCGTGTATAACCTGCAAAATAGATAATTATCAATACTTATTGATTGAGAATGTTTTGTACTGGATGGTCAAACTTCATACAGAATCTTAAATATTTGAGTCATTGTCATTCAGTTTTTTCAGGGAAATCCTAACTGATGATTCAAAAATTTTGTTTATTATGCATCTATTAGCATCTAGTATATTTTTATTCACTGTCCCATTTCATCTATTCCCATTATTTACGTGTTAAGATGACTGCTGTTTTGTTTAGCGCTTGGTTTCTTTGGAATGTAGCCCTCACGTTAAATAGGGTCTTATTGTAAAAACAAAATCTAAAATACATGAAGTAGTTAAACACTGAAAAAGTTTTCACAAGATTTGTTGGCTTTGTCAGGCTTCATTCCCTTTGTGTTCTACCATATTATTCCTAACAAAAATCATTTTACTGATTCTTTTAATTAATTAATTTTTGTTAAAATATGTGACATATATGATTATACATGAATTCCTTTTTTTAGATATTTATGTATTGAATGTTCCACAAATATGATTAAAATTTATAAAATCTTTACAATTTGTCATCTTTGCACAAGTAATGCATTCTGTGATAGCAACTGATATGCCATATTTCTAAAAATGACTACTACTACTAAATTATATTGAAAGTATGCAAATATATGTGAATTTGCATATTTAAATAAATTCAAAAATAATTTACTAGGTGTTTCACAAATAATAATGGGATCATACAGATTAATCTTTTTAACAAGCATTGTTGCTGTTGATGCAAGTATCATCGGTTAATATTAAATGAAAATTTTGTAATCTCTGATATTTCTTATTGACATTTTGTATTTTCAAATAGTTCTAATCATTAGGAAATACTGAATAATTATTTTACAGCTGATTTTGGACATCAGATTTGCACTTCTGATGATCACTTAATGTGCTAGTAGGCTTTCAGTTCCCATCAATTGAAGCAAAATTTGTGTGTTTTGATATTTTTTTTATCATTTACCCTTTGTTAAATATTTTTATTAAGATGTTTGGAAATGATAAAAAATTTTAATATTTCTCTGATATTTTCTGTTGAACAAATATTTCTATAAAATTATATTGTAGAGAAACAAATTGCAATATGATCAGATCTACATGTCATTAGCTTTCTTTGCATTAAATAGCAAAATTTCAATGCTGTAAGTCAGTTGTTTGTCAAACTGATCTTATTTATTCCAATAATGAACTGAATTTGGAAAATTTTTAAAATTATAAAAAAAAGATTTTGATTTATTTCAATAAATGTCATAATGTTCAAACACAAAAATAGTTTATCTTGTTGTAATACTTTAAATATCAAAGATATGCTATATAGTTGAAACTACGAACATCATAGATATTAAGATTTTATGAGAAAATAACATATAAAATTTTTTAAATTGCAGGATTTTGATGTAGAAAGAGACAAAACTGGCAGACCAATCACTCGATCTTCTATGAATCGTGCAGACTTTAATGCGAATATTCCACCTTTAGGTGATAGTATGGGCGGTGATGGACTGAATTCTCAGTTTAATACTTATGGATTAAGTCCTCATTTTCTGGAATCTCTTGGTATTAATGGACCACTTACCAATAGAGTTTTTGTAGCAAATGTAAGTATAAAAATTTAAGAAATTTCAAATATTTAAATCATTAATATATGAGTTTTCATTGTTTGACCTGTTATTTAATATATTTATATCAGATATTGAATTTTCTTTTTTTGTACTGATTTATTTTATTTTATTTGCATTTATTTTAAATACCTGAAAATTTTCAAAAGAAAAAGGCTTGGATAACTCTCATATTATGTAACACTAATGGCAATAAGAATTTTATTATGATAATATTTTTGACACTTTTACTTCAACTGTACAATATATAATACTGTATATATCCAATAAGCCAAATGAGTAAGAACGATTTTTCTTACTCATTTGGCTTATTGGTTGCTTTTATATAATAATTAAGAAGTTTTTCATTATTCATTTTGAAAAAATTCACAAACATGGGAACTTATACATCAAGAACTTCCTGTACATTTGTATTTTCATGAAGATGAATTTTTACAAAAAATATAATAATCCAGATACTATAAAATTTTATCTTCAGGTAAATTAGTCAAAATTCTAGTTTAATTGGTATTTAATAGATGGTGCCACTCATTGGCTTTGTAAATTGTATAGTTTATCTAAATTTATTTTGATTTAAAAATTTCCGTTGTGTATCTCAAGGGTTAAATTTGGCAAGTTGATTAGATTCATTTTGATTATAATTCCTGTGAAGTTTGAATTGTATGTTTGTGCTCTGTATACTTTTGTGATTTTCTTCTTAAGATTTAAAAATTTCGAGTTCAATTCTATTTTTGTTCTGTTTGCATTTTTTATAAATGTTAAATTTCATTTTCTTGTATATAAACATATTTTGGTTATGTAGTTTTAGTTGTAAACAAACACAATGCACTCTTAAAAAATAGAATGAAAAATGTGAAACTTGGTATAGAAATATCTTTCAGTAGCTACACAAATAATTAAAATTTCATTGCCAATGAATTCACAAGGCATTTCAAGAGCTCATGAGAAGAGCAAATCTGAGGCCGATTTAAAGAGTGGCATTTGTAAGTACAGATTTATCTGATTTTGCTGTTTTATTAATGTAAATAGTTTGACGATTCCTGTATAACATATCTGTCAGCAGTATGAGAAACTTAGGGAATTTGAGAGAGGCCATTTCACATGCTTAAGCAAAAATGCAATTTTTTGCAACAGTGTGTATCAGGTTTGTAAAATTTAGTATAATTCATTTTTTTCAAACTCCAATGTATTACAATATAATTCAGACAAGAATTTCATTTATTTTATGGACACAGATAGAAATTGCAATGAATATATGATCTTGGTGTATCACACATCCATTTATTTTCTAATTCAGATCACTGCTATTTCTCAATCCTATACACAACAAAAAAGTTGCTTTTAGAACACTGTTTAATTGGATATGCACATGTACATCTATTTAAACAGTTCTGCATAAAGGTCATATATTCCTTATTGTAAATCTTATCTTTGTGTCCATAAAAATAGGTGAAATTCTTCTCTGATTGGTCCATCACTCAAGCTGTTGTCACTCATATTTTCATAGATTGTTTTTCCCTTACCAGTTTTCCATCTAGGAAAATATTTACCTGCTAACATAGAGGCCAAAATGATCTATATTTTGGTAATGCTTATTCTTTCATACAAAAACAAATTCTTCAAGGATTCTGCTATTAAGTTGCTAATAGTTAGTCCTTTAGTATAAGAAATGAATGAAATAAGAAAAAAATTATTGATTGTGGTTTTCATTACTCACTATTTAATAGTTAATATGTTGTATATGTACTATTTGTATCGTCTTACAAAAATAATTACAATATGCAATAGTTTTATTATTGAGAATTAATGTTAAATATATGGAGAGGCTGAAAAATTCTTACTTTCATTATTATGTAGATTTGTGAGGGATCTGAAATTTCATCCTCCAGCTCTTCCTTCTCTACATATCCACCTCATAGGGCCTCATGCTTCTTATACCTGTGGAACAGGTATAAGAAGGCAAAACAGATTTGGAGTATTGGCAGATTTGGTTTCAAAACAAATTTGGCAGATTTGGAAGCATAACAGCTCTCAACAGCAGTAATGACTTCCTCATTATCAAAGAAACTTTCCCAAAAATGTTTTTTCATATTTTTGAAATAGAAGTCTGAAGATGCCAACTTTGGAGAATACAGGTGATGGGACAAGGTTTCATAGCCATATTTATGCAGTTCTGTATATAGGTGCATTGTCAGCTAATAGCAACACATGTTTTGAGACATTTTTTGTCCATGATATTCTGTAATTTTTTGTCCCTTAACAAATTTCTGTAGTAAGCCTGTTATCATTGACTGTTTTTTATAAATAATCTGTCAATATGATCTTGCTGGACTGCCTATCTCTTGGGTCATCCTGTAGGTTGGGGCAATCATATTTGAATCCCCATTTCCATCATTTAACAGTCTCATGTGATGAACATTCCTTACTATACACAGCTGACATCTCTTCATGGATTGTTTGTGCAGTTTTCCTTTGAGATGAAGGAACTATGTTATGGCTCAGTATTCAGTTTTGTCCAACATGATATCATCTAAATCAGGATTCTAACTCTGGCTAAACAGGACTTGGAAAACAAAGAAAAACATGCATATTAGTAAGATAGTAACCTATCATATTTATAATTGTAAATCTATAGCACATGTACATGTTGAGAGTAAGAACTTTTGGCCTCTTCTCATATCATGTCTTAATAATTGCTGCAATATTATTATATAAAATTAAAATATTGTAAGTTGTAGCTTTAAAAAATATTTTGCATGTTAAAATTTTTTTTAATTTCTGATTTTAAGTCATATCTGCTACATGAAAATAATCCTGTATAGTCATTTCTATTGTTAAACTAGAAAATAGTTTGAATAAAAATTTTTGAAAAATTTTCCATAACAAAATATAAATAATAATTTATATCTCCTGAAAATTTTTCAGAACTTGATACATATGAATTATAATAAAATTGGAATAAATAAAATTATTTAATAATTGGATTAATTTTCAGCTTGATTATAAAGTCACCGATAAAAAGTTACAAGATATTTTTAAAATGGCTGGCAAAGTCATAAGCATAGAGCTGAAAACTGACAAAGAGGGAAAGAGTAAAGGTCATGGAATTGTAGAATTTGATCATCCTGTTGAAGCAGTACAAGCAATATGTATCCTTTAAATTATTATTATTATTATTATTATTAGAAATAATAATGTTAAAAGAATCTTTATTTGTTTTGAATTAAAAACAGATAATCCAGAATGAATAGTTGCTAAAAACTAAAACTTATCATTCTTATAGTGTTTGTAGGTGCAGTGGAATCATGTTTAAGGCCGGTAGCAAACTAGGCGATATCAGCGCAACCTGATCGGTGTTGACACTTGAGCAGAGACCATTCGTTGGTACTTTGTCATTTTGTGTCATCAATGGAGGCATGGCTGGCGATCATAGGTTTATCTGTCTTGTTTGATATTTTTGACGACCAAGTGCTGACGATCATGCACAATAAATGTTATTGCAAAGAATGACGGGTAAAAAGCGTGCTAATTTCGTTTGGATGAGCAAAAATGGAGTTACAACTATTGAACAAATTGGAATATAATATGATAATATTGACGTAATATGATATTATTGTCGTAATGTTATGAAATAACTACATCATATGAAAGTCAAAAGATTTTACTTGAAGCATTTTTATTAATTAAAATAATCATAAATACAGATATTATGAAACATTTTCGAGACACGGCTCTTGAACAAATATATTCACGATCCTCTATCTACACTATCCTCTATCTACACTAATCCTCTATCTACACCATCCTCTATCAAATGGATTCAAAGATCATTTGAATCCATTTTCTGTCATGTTCTCGATGCTTATTCTTGAGAGGTGAGCTGTCTTCCATACAAATAGTAACACATATTGCTAACAAGATCTTGTCTTCGATATCTTCGTCTGCTATGATGTCAACAAATGAGGAAGCAGTGCAAGAGAAAGGAAGTCTAAATTAATTGGTCGGTTGTAAACGCACTATATTTCATTTGTGCATGTCTGCCGGATAAGTTGCTCTAGCAACTTGCTTACAACCTAATGATGTCACATCGTTGGCAACCTGGTCGACTAGTTTGCTACTGGCCTAAGCTATCACAGCAGACCAGAACTTTACAATGTTTTTTTGATCTGTTTGTTGTTTTGGAAAAACTAGTTGGTTATTTTTTGGTTGAAGAAAAGTTTTGTTTTTATTCTTAATTTATTGTATGTTAAGTATTAAAATATCTGCTGGAATTACAAGCCAGTTAATTTTTTAGTTAATCCTAATATTAATTAGGCTTAACTAAAAATTGGCCAGCTTGTACATTCTAGATTTTTCAGCAGTCAACATATAATAAGTTATAAAAATTCATATTTATCTTATTTTTATCAAAAAATTTTTAAATTTTCTGTATACAGGTATTCCTCACTTAACGACTGAGTTCTATTCTCACAACTCAGTTGTAGAATGAATTGGTTGGTAAGCAAGTAACTTGTTCATATATATTTAAAACAAGTTATTTGTTTTAAGTTCTCATGTCTGTAAAGACATTTACATCTTAATTATGCACAAAAGTATTTTTCTACGTCAGATTTTTGGAACTCCAAGTGCAGGGAATTACATTCAATAGAAGAATTAAGCATTGCATATGTGCAAAAACCAAATTATTTGTTTAAAAAGTAAGTGCAGATGTAAGTTGTTAAATAGGTAAGTTGTTAAATGAGGAGTACCTATATACAGTGTGTGTCTAAATTATGAGATCAAAATGATACAAGTAGTAGAAGAACTCTAACATAAGTAATTTGAAATAGGGAACCTGAGATTAGAGAAGCTTATTTATACACTTTTCAAAGAAAGAACAACTTTCAAGGCCAAATTCGATGATAGACAAGTTACTTTTAAGTTAGGATTAACGATAAGTGATACAATGTAAAACAGATCACAGCAGAGAATTTATTACCATTTTCGACTTGATATTTGAATTAAAGCATAGTAATCAGATTAAAATATTTCAATTTTTTACTTTATAAATGCTAAAATTAATTATAATTTGAAAATTTATTTTAAAAATTTCCTTCAGTTACAATTATTTTAATTGTTGATATAGAAATACCAGTAGCTAATGAAGTTTCGTTAAAAATGTCAGTTCGAATAGATTTCTGCCTTCCAAAATACATATATATGCATTTAAATAATATTTCTAGCTTGACTGTGCAATATTTCTCCTTGCTTACAAACAACTATACTGTCTGCCATTACTGCTAAATACTAAAGAATGGTGACATCATTCATTATATTTATTTAATTTTAAGCAATTACAGATTTAGTGTAATATTTAATACCACAACCATGAAATATGAATTATTAATTCAACAATTTTTTAAAAGATGATAAACATTTCAAATTGTTACCAATGATAAAAGGTAAACTGCTATTGGATGACTTGACCTTTACAATTCATAAGCTCTTTACGATATAAGGCAGGTCATCTTTCTTTGAAAAGGGTATAAGGCTCACAAGATCTTGAAATGCCAGGTGACATGATTCTAATGTGGGTTCACATCAACTCTGCAACAATAATTTTAAAAACATTTCTATTTTATCAATAATTCATTTTGTGAAATGTTAACATTTCACAAAATAAATTTTGTCATGTCTAAAAAACAAATTCAGTTGTTTTAATAAATTTTTTTCAAAAATTTATAAATTAAAACAAAACATAAATTTTTAAATGAAATTAATTTATTAAATTTTGTGTGTGAAAAAACGTCAAAATCATATTATTTACAAGAAGCTATATTTTCCAAAATAATTTTTCAGATTGGCATAGCTGAACAAAAAATTAAATATAAATTAATAAGATAATGTGGAAAATGATACAACAATTATGACAAATTCAGACAAGAGATTTATGAATTTCTAGCAATTCAAAATTGACAGATTAGATTTGGATTAAATTGGAATTAGAGGGTTAATAATTAAAACATCCACTTTAACCTGTTCAGTGCCGTCAATTTTTTTCTAATTAAGCCTTGTTAATATGCAAAAAAAAAAAAAAATGTAAATTCCGATATCTTGCATAATTTTCATTGAATTTTTTTGAAATTTTCATAATTTATTGCATTTTTTATTGTGATTCTAACAATGTAACAAATCTTTTTGAATTTTATTTATTTCACAATTTTTCGTTCATTATATGAGATCAGAGAAAACACGATTTTTTTATATGAAATCTTAGCCATCCAATGAAATATTTGGTATTTCCTGATAGTGGCAAGTCTTCTGAATAAAATGAGATATGAATAAGAAAATCGAACAATAATTTAAAAAATTATCGATAAAAAACGAAGTACACCTAGCCCTTGATTTACACGGTTTTGCTTTTACATGGTTTTAACTAGCCCTCGATTTGCACGGTACTCAATTTACACGGTTTTTAAATTAAAACAAAAACATTTATTTTGGGTTTTATTTTGATTGTTTTGCATTATGCCATTTATAAATTAAAAGAGTATCATATTGTCACGTTTTGTGGGTTTACGAGTTCGTAGAGATTAATAGAGTGAATACAGCTATATTTCGTATTGTCCAATTTATTCACACAAAACAAAATAATCTTGTTTCACTATAACTAAATTCAATTCAAAATCCGATAATTATGTCATACAACTGTGAATTATTCTGAATTATGTCTTTAATTCGAAATTCAATTCAAAATCCGATAATTATGTCATACAACTGTGAATTATTCTGAATTATGTCTAATTCAGAATAACTACAGTTCTTCTTAGTTCACTTTCGCTTTCACAATTTATCGCTCACTATTAACTTTTACTGTCCAAGTTTCGCAGTTTAACTAAACTCAACTCACGATTGCTGCTCGCCTATTTATGTTTGAATGCTTTTATTGTTTTTATTTGTAAAGAATATTGTTAATTTGTTTCTTTTTGTACCGTATTCTATGTTAATTAATGTTTGTTTTCATTTTCAAAAATAAATTGAAAAAGTATAAGCATTAAATTGTGTTTTTTCCTTTAATCCTTATCCCATTTTACACGGTTATAAAGAACATATCCTCCATTTTTCATTATCTTCTTTAGATTGATTTACAGGTTTACAGTTTAATTGAACATATACTTATATTTTGTATGAATTTTTCGTCTCGTTTTACACGGTTTCGGTTTGCACGCTTTTTCCAGGAACGTATCTACTGCGTAAATCGAAGGCTGAGTGTATTACATAACTTTTAATTAATTTAGTTAGTTAATTAATTAGTCAAAAATTAACAAAAATTTATTAAAATATTGTCATTTTTTTAATAAAATGTTTATTGATATGTTTTTTCTTCATTTCAATAATTTTTATTTTAATATTTTATAAATTTTCGAATTTATAACAAAAAACATAACATATACGAAAAATCGTCCACAATCCTACATAAACAGCTTATAACATTTTCTACTCTACTCTAATTGGCCTTGAGATAGTTTGTTGACAATCTACATCCAATACCGCAAGCAGAGCGGTAAAGTAGGCTTGGCTGGAATTTCCCACAAAACGACTGGCCGTCATAAAACAATTAAAGTGCCACGCCCCCTTTTATTGACTAGGGTTGTTTACATTAAGATTTTCTCGTATTATATTAAATTATCTGTACATTACGATTTTCTCATATTTTACAAAATTATTTGTAAAAGTAAAGCAATAAAAAAACAAATAAGAAAAATATTTTATATTTTAACAGAATTAACCAAAATTTTCATATTATCGGCTAAATTTTTTCAATTTTATGAATTTTACAGTTCATCGTAGTAAAATTCCATATTTTGTTGAAAATTTCAAAAAAAAAAATTTTCTCACCCCAAAATCAAAATAAGATTACTAAAATATGATAGAATAGAAAGCAGAATCGATAAGATTCGATGAAAAATAATCCAAATTCTACGAATACAATCCATTCACATTTTGTGTCTTTAGAATGGAATTAAAAAAGAAATTTCAGCAATTGGAAAATTTAGGACCCATTATGACGCACCTATTTTCACTCAATAAACAC
The DNA here is from genome assembly GCA_000484575.1 of Olivierus martensii. Lineage (NCBI taxonomy): Eukaryota > Metazoa > Arthropoda > Arachnida > Scorpiones > Buthidae > Olivierus > Olivierus martensii. The sequence goes on along the minus strand of AYEL01088786.1, from coordinate 4,795 downwards.
AAAAAACCTCTGTGATAGCTCCACTGTATAAGTCAGGATTGAATTTTATTTATATCGCTCTTTATTGGTTTTTATCATTTTTTGTTCTGCCATCTTGACATCTTATCACGTCGATGGCAGTGAATTGATTAAAACAAATTTTTGGTTATTATGGTAAAAGAATGAACAAGAAAATAAAAATTGATATGTTAATAATTTTTTTCTGAATCTAAGTAAACAAAATTTATAAGTTCCTAACTTCTATCATCCCATGAGTGATGTAGGGGAGTGCAAGCAGATCACTGCTCTGTCATTTCAACAAGTGATGGAGGAACAGAGTTAAAAGCTATATTATCAGTTCTTTATATAGATAAATTATTGTTTAATCATAAACTGTTATTTTGTTGAATTTAACAATATTATTATAATATTTTTTATTGAGACTGTAACCTTTGGTTTTAACATTGTCTACAGAAAATAAATATTTGCTTTATGAGTATTTTCCAGGAACAAAGTAACTCATAAAATCGGGAACTATTCAAAATAAAACATATTAATGATTCATACATTGTTTCACAATATAGACTTACAAGTTAGTTATTCTTGTCAGTCTTTAGAATTTCTATATTCTCTTCATATACAGATTTTTCTGTTTCCAATTAGTATATTATAGTAAGATATTTATATCAAATTGAGACATAAGTTAAAGACACAACTTTTCAATATATTATATTGAAACTAAGTTAATTAACTAATTATAATTTGTATATATAATTTGACATTTATTATTTTTAATGTTTTATTGAAATTTTAAATTCAATTTGCTATTTATTAAATAGATAAAATAAATATGTAATGATAAAAATTATATGCAGCATTTTTTCTTAATTCTGAAAGCTATGTTCAATGGACAGAAACTTTTCACACGTTCCATGAGTGTTCGTATGGTAAGTAAATTCAATTTTTATTATAATTTTGAATAATGTATGTTTTATTCTGATTTAAGTTCATTAACCTTTTAATCATTATGATTTTATATTTTGATGAACCAAGTATATTCACTTCTAGTGTACTGTTACTTAATAGGTTTATCATCAGTTTTTGACATTTTATAAAAACTAACCAGTTTACTTTAATGACAGAAGTTTTTTTTATAATGAAGTGATTTTAAATCATCTAACAAAATATAAATTATAATATATTTTAACCAAAGGAAAGTGAGACTTATAAGATCACCAACCTATCACTATGTCAGGTTAGGCTATGCTTTGCTGAATGTTGCTTGATTCACATTTTCTCAAATACAACTTGTTCAATTCCTATTTACCTGAATTGCATTTTCCCAATTGTCCAAATCCAAATAAATTGAAATATTTTTTTCTCAGTTTTTTCTTTTCAGTTTTTGACGTTAATAATAATTTTTAATAATAAGAATATACTGAGTTTAAACAGAATTTATAAATTTAATTGATAAAATATGAATCCTATAGTATTATAATTTGTACACTAAGGCTTTGTTCTTGTGTGGCATCTGATGATGGAAAATGTCACTGGTACTTTGAAGTTCCACCACTGTTCAATTGCTATTGTTGTTGGTTCTCATTTGTGGGAATTCAGTTTGTGCATTCACACATTTGTCATCTATTGATATAACCTATACACAATTGTAAACAACAAAATTAGCATTAAAAAACATCACTGTATTATATTTATTTAGCTTGTATAGTTTAATGATAGAAAAGTTTAAAATTGTAGAAAATATTAATTTTGGATAAGGCTATTCTTTCAAAATTGTCAAAAATTTGCATTTATTAATAGTTTATTACTATAACTTTAGTTTGATTGACAAGATACAATAGTGTATAGTGCAGTGGTGGCCAACCTTTTTAGGTTTGAGTGTACTTTTTATTTCAGAAATCACTGGTGATCTACTTTATAGATCAGAGGTGAGCAAAAACCGGCCCATGGGCTGGATCCAGCCCGCAAAGGCCTCTTGTACGGCCCGCTGCATAAATTAGAACACATTACAGTTTCAAGCCCACATGCATAAAATTCTGGTCAAAAACAAAAAATAAAATAATGGATATTCTGTATAGAATACATGCACATTAGAGAGATTACTCTAAATTTTCATGATGTAATTAACCATGAACTTAGCAAATTTCACCATTCACATTAAGTTGTAAATTTGTTTTTACAAAATTAATTATGTGGGTATTTAATATTTTGTAACATTCTAATGCAATAGGTTGTTAGCCATCAATCAGTTTAATAAAATACTTATGTTTTTAAAGAAAATTGTCTGAATTTATTAATTCGTAGAACGAATTATTTTCTAATGTTTCTAATGAAAAAAATAGTTTCTACGGATGATTTTGAACTCTGCATATAAACAAAAACTAAGAAAGTAACACAAGAAAAGTATATTTTTTAAAATAATATTGATACACGAATGTATTCTTTGTGTAAGTATCACAAAAATGGCTACACAAGTTAGCGAGATTGATAAGAACATGTGCAGATAAATTGGCGCAACCTTTATTCTTGTCCTGTATGATGGTGAGAATTAGTCTTGCTTGAACCTGAGTAGTCATTTTAAGTCAAAGTAATTTTAATAATTATTAATGATTACCTAATGCTATCATTAATAATTTCATTACATTAATTAATAATTGCTTAATTATGGCACCATAAAGTTAAATTCGCCCATAGGTACTTTTCAATTTTTATATGGCTCTTCATTCTGAAAATTGTTTATCTGGCTCACGACAGAAAATAATTGCCCACCCGTTATAGATTATAGTATAATTTATAAAGGAGACTGCCAGTGATTTCATACACACTGTGGCTCTCTGTCAGGTTGCTGGTCAATGCGTTGGTCCCCTGGTATAGTGTTTTCTTATATTATTTATTTTTGTGCTATGTATAAATTTACTTTAAACTTAATTAAAATGAAAAAATATACTCTTTTTATTTCATATATCTTTAATAATTACAAACTAATATCTCATTATATAAAATTTTAGTAAATAATGAATACTGTATATCAATGAATAAATGCAAAACATTAATGAAAATCAATTAGTAGTTGATATTATTTATTAAGATATTCTTTTTTACCCTCACATCTGTCCATTATTGAATCAGAATTTCACCTCAGAGCCCGGGGCCCCTAGGCACGTGCTTTTTTGCCTTAATGGATAATCCGCCACTGCAGGTACATAAAGACTTATTAATGCTGAAATTAAATATTGGCATGAAGTGATTTTACGTATGATATCAGTTATTAAATTGCTTGGAAAAAGTTCTCTAGCCTTCCGGAGTACAAACGAGAAGCTTTATGAACATAATAATGGAAATTTCCTAAAGTTAATTCAATTGCTAGCTGAATTTGACCCTAAATTTCCTAAAGTTAATTCAATTGCTAGCTGAATTTGACCCCATAATAGTAGAATCCTCAACAATAAAGAAAAGAAAGTGACATATTTAGGGTAAAACATCCAAAATGAAATTATTAGACTATTACTTGATAACATAAAGTCTTATATTATAAAACAAGTTCAAAAAGCGAAATATTATTCGGTTATTCTTGACTGCACTCCCGATGCGAGTAAGGTTGAACAAATGATATTTTTAGTAAGATATGTAAACATATCTTACTACAAATACTTCAAATCCCGATTCTAATTGATCAATAGAAACTTCTATTGATCAATTAGAATCGGGATTTTAATGCAAAATTAATGAATATTTTTTGGGTTTTCTTCCTATTGAGAGATCTACTGGTAAGAAATTATCTGAAGTTTTGTTAGAAGAGTTAAGGAAAAATGGACTAAAATTGGAAAATATTAGAGGTCAATATTACCACAATGGTTCAATTATAAGAAGCGATAAATTGGGAATACAATCAAGAATTATAACTCTAAACCCTAGAGCATGTTACGTACCTTGCAGCAGTCATTCCTTAAACTTAGTAATTAACGATATGGCAAAAGCTTTTTTGGAGGCAGAGAACATTTTTAATATGGTTCAAAAGCTATATACATTTTTTGCCTCGTCGACTTTTCGATGGGCCATATTAAGAGAACACCTCAATACTCTTACATTGAAACCACTGAGCAAAGCCACTGAGCGACAGTCATTGGGAAAGTCATATAGATTCCCTAAAACCTTTACGCTTTCAAATAGGAAATATTCACGATGCTTTATTAAGTATTTGCGAGAATGCCGAAATAAATAATATGATTCGAGATGCGGCCAGCGGTTTATTGACCACAATAAACCGCTGGCCGCATCTCGAATCATATAACAATTTAAGCTTTTATATTCGATCGTCATTTGGTATAAAGTTTTGAATCATATTAATCCAATAAGTAAGCTATTTCAATCCAAAGATTTTGATTTATCCCAAGCCACTGATTTATTAAATTACTCATTAATTTTTTTAAAGAATTAAATGAATCCTTTGATAACATTTTTTTAAAGATCGAATGAATCCTTTGATAACATTATCTTAGAACAGGGATGAGCAACACGCGGCCCGCCAAGCATTTCTAAAATTGAATTTATTTTATTGACTTTCTCCCATCAATATATTGTTATAAAATTAATTATAATGGTAGTACATACTAAACCAAAACAATTTTTTGTGACGAGTTACTCACTTGTCGGCGACTTGTTCAAACATGCAATACGAAAGCGCCGCGTCTGTGATTGTTTGTGTTTGCTTCTATCACACAATCCGTCAGACTGGTAAGCTGTTAACTAGCAATTTTAGCAATTCTTGTGTTTCTTGAAAGGCGTGAGTGCAATATTA
>AYEL01088785.1:0-12090 GCA_000484575.1 Olivierus martensii | reverse complement strand
GAGCCGGTATGCTTTCGTTTTCTGCTTTGTGCCATTGCATACAAACAAAACACCACCAAAGTGGGGACACCTGCTAGCATTTGGTTGAGCATAATGGAATAGCCTTCTCGCCCTGGGTGACCCTACTAGAAATATAATTTCTGACGTGCATCACCTATTCTGCCCACGTACACCCCTCTGCCACTTTGAGGCAGCATAGCAGGATTCAGGAGGGGTTATTATTATTATTATTATTATTATTATTAGCTTTATCATTTAATATAATTTTTTTTTTTTATCTAACAGTACAGCATTGTTTTTGGCCGTATAATGAAACATTGTGGGCTGTAAATTGAAAAAATGCCATAATTAAAAAAGGTCGTTATAGTAAAATGCCGTATAAAGAGCAGCTGTATAGCGAGGTATAGGTGTATAAGAGAAAACTAGTTTATAGTTTTATTTAAAATTCTTTCTAAAATGTTTTTCAGCAATATCTGTAAAGACAGTGTGGCATTTGACATATACCCCTTTCCTCTTTGCTAAAGTAATATTTATCAATGTTTTTTATATAATTTATACAATTTAATTCAATTATTTTTGTGTGTGTAGATATAATTTTGGTATAAAATATGATGCACAGTTGTTAATTTCCTATTTATATTTTTTTATGAAGATTTATTGCAATGTCACTATATTTTGAGACAAAATTTAAAAAATTTTTTTGTTTCAAATGTCGAAAATCCAACAATAAAGGATATATTAAAGGAATAAGCATGTGGAGTCCATGTTTCTGTGCATGTGGGAACTCCCGCATCAGAAGTCGCCGTTATTATTTTCTCTCACTTCAAATCTTTAATCTTGTCTTTTAGAAAACTAAATTCCAATCTCATTATAAATTTTGCTTTAAATTATCATAGTTTACTTCCTATTTGTTTGTATACTTCTTTTTGTTATTTGACTTCAATTTCTATCTTTTTCAATCAAAAAATGTTGGTGGTTCCTCGGCCCGAGAGTTCAGTTTGCATTCGGCACGTCAAGGCTACATAAATGTTGCATAATAATAATTAATTTATTTCAGAATTTAAATAATATTTTATTCATTTCATAAATTATAAATTTTTATTTTGAGATAAAAATTATAATTTACCTAAATAACTGAATTGTTAAATCGATAGTTTGTTAGTTGCCAATTTCATATAAAAATAAAATTTCAAAGTTGGTCTGATGGGGAAAAAACGAGATAAGCATTATTTACAAGGATATACAAAATAAATGAAAAATCTCAAATTTGACAGATAAGAAAGAAATGTTTCGTTTTTGGTGTATTTGGGCAGATAGTTTGGGCTAGTTTGATGATAAAATAATAAAATTCATAGATCAGAAATGTTTTGAAAAAATATAATAGTTTTAGAAGTAGCATTAATTTAAAATATGATTTTATAATATCTTTTATTTTAGAAAGAAAATTATAGGTGTATTGTAAATTTATAATAATGATGATTTTCCTTATTGACTTAAAATAGATTTATTTAAAAAGTTAGATGTTTTAATTTATCTGAAAAACAAAAAAAAAAACAATATCACACTTGATGGCGATTCTGAAACTGGCCATCTTAGATTATTGGCAGGAAATAAACAACTCTTTATTCTGTCTGCTTCTCTGTATAAGTTTATCATTTTATTTATTTTTGTTTTATTTTAAATATCAATAATCTTAAGATTATTTATGATGTGAAGAACTAATATGTAATCAAATGGTGTAAAATTAGTGACAGTGTACTTCCAAAGTCAGCAACTTGACCTCAGACAAGGGGTTTGTCTCATTTTGTAAAATAGGGATGATGCTTCAGAAATTATCTTCTTGGTTTAAATGCTAATAAAACTTTGATGTAAATCACAGATTTTTTCAAAATTAAACAAATTAAAAGAAATAACTCATTATTTGCAATTTTTAAAAAAGATTTGATGCAAATGTCAGTCAAAATAAAATGCGAAAATTTGATATCTGCTAATTTAGGGAAAATTAGTATCAAATCTATCATAAAAGATCATTCCCATGAATATAAAATACAGAAATGTTTATTATATAAATATTTACAGAATATAAAAATATTTTATTCAAATGGATCTGCTTTGGTTAAAAACTAGTTCTTTTTAGTAAGAAGAAATTGTTATTGACACATCAATTTAAGAAAATTAGAAGAAATATGAGTGTTAAACAAATAAATTATGTAAATAGATATCGTAGTTCAATCACTTTAAGGTAGAGATTGATTGCTCATATAACATGACGGAAGAAAGTATTGGATTACAAACAAAAACAATCCTTGTTAGTTGTAAAAATTATTTTCAGCTACCTATATAGGAATAAGCAATAATTCAGTCATAAATAAATACAAAAAAAATATTTATTTTAAGAAAAATAAATATTTTTATTCTTTAGAAGGCAAATATCAGAAAATTGTTTCAAACTTAAAAAGGAAACAAAAAATTTATAAGGATTAATATAAAATTATTTAAAAAAATAAAAATTTGACAAGATATGTGTAATTTATGAATTTTAGCTTTGATTATAAATTAAATGCACATAAACAAATAATATTTATTGAAAATTTTTATTTCTTGAAACAATGCATCTATAATAGTCAAATTATAAAAAAATTTGGCATTATTTCAAAAGAAAGAGGAAAATAATTAAAAAATAATAAATACAGATCAAATTAGGAAATGAATACAAAGATATATATAATTAGATTTAAAAATAAATTTTTTATAGAGCAAAATAAGAACATCTAAAAATTACTTTTAAAATTTAAAAATAGAAATTAAAAAATTAATCAATTAGCATAAAATAATAAAGATAAATACAAATTCAATAAAAAATAAGATATAGTTGACAAATTATAGACATGATGATAAATTAAACGCATTAAAAAAAACAATTTATACTTCACCAAACTCTGCACATAATTTCAAGAAAATATAAAGTATTCCCATTGGTTCAAAAGAAAGAGTGAAAAACATTACAGAATAATAATGAACAATCAAATTCCAAACAAATTACAAAAAATTATGTAAAAATAAATAAATATATTATAAAGAACAGGAACATCCAGAACTTATATTTAAAAATCTAAAAAAATAATCATCACAAAATAATGAATATAAATCCAAATTTAATAAAAAATAAAGACTAATTTGCAAATTTTAGCAGCGATTATAAATTAAACATATTAAAAAAAAAACAATTCATTGATGATTTTATTTTTTCAAACTACATGTAATTGCAAAAAACAAAATTTTTCTAAGAATACAAAGGAAAGGAGGGAAAATCATTATGGACTAATAAAATTCAATAAAATTGCCAACAAATAACAAAAAAATAAAGAATTTTACTATTAAGAACCTGGATATCCAAAAAGTATATTTAAAGTCTAAAAACACAAAATGAAAATTCAATAGATTGACATAAAATAATAATAAAAATTTTAAATGCAGTAGAAGCTGATCTATTTGATAACAATAACCGATTGATAACATTAAGCAGTGCATGTCAAAAAAGCATAATTTTTGGATTTTTTTATTATATAGTATATACTGTATTTTGCTGTTATATACAATGTAATCTTGATTCATCGTTTTTGTCAGGACTCCTGAAAAAACTATGGATACAAGAAAATGATAGGTGCGGGGATATAAAAAAATAAAGTTTTTATTTTTATTTAAAAGATAACTCTAACAATAATAAAAATACAAACTCTATAACTGATGGACGAACACTTATTGAACTTTATACTATATATTATATAATCAACTAAGCAAAAAAGTGAAATGAAATGATTTACGCTTAAGCTGTTGCCAATTCCAGTTTACAGAAAATCACGAAGAACTAGAGCAATAGTAAGAAAATTACTTTGCCATAAAAAAAACATTAAAAATCACCAGATCTGGCAACAGTAAGGCTGTGCCAGTTGTAAGGGCAAGACGTGCGGTAAAACCACCTAAAGGTGCTGCAAAGTTTTGAAAAACACTCATATTTATCTGTATGAATTTTATTAAATCAAAAACTTACATTGTTCTAATAATTATTAATTAAAAAATGTACACAAATTATATCTTTCCGTTTACGTCGAATCTCCATTATTTAAAATGGTGGACAAGTGTTTATCTTTGGATTTTCTCGTTTTTTTGACTAAATTTCAGTGAAAACTAAGCAATAAATGAACAATTAACAAATAATAATGTTTATATTAATAGATTTAACCAATATTTTAGTATTAACTGCGATAATTTTTTAATTTTAAATGTGATATTTTATAGCAGTGTATCTATTCTGATGACAACCTGATGAAATTCCGATTACTATAAGTGGAGTTTTCATAATGCATTTCAAATATGGATGATTCGGGATCATAGATTTTTGATGATAATATCTGCGATTACAATAAGTGGGTTCTACTGTATATTAAAAAATAATGTATATTTTACGAATTTTAGTTGTGATTATCAAATAAATGCATTATAAAAAATCCGATTTAGTGATGATTTTTTTCTTTTTCAAACTCAGAACGTAATTACAAAAAACATAAAATTTCTTCTTTCGTGCATAAAAAAAGGAAAAAAATTGTTATTCAATAAAAAATCCAATCAAATTACTAACAAATTACAAATAACAAAATTTTTTAAAAAATATTTTTACTGTTTGAATGTGAATATCAAAAATTATATTTAAAATATGGAGATAGAAAACAAAAAAAATTGATGAATTATCGTAAAATAATGAAGGTAAATCCTAATTTATTAAAAAATAATGCATAATTAGCAAATTTTAGCCATAATTATAAATTAATTGCATTAAATATTCCAAATTTTAAATCTTCGAAATTCACAGATAATTGAAAAAAACAAAAAAATTTCACCAAATAATAGCAGATGGATTTAGTAGACTGCAGTAAAACTTTCAGTAACTATAAATTTACTGTGGGAGAAAGATCACAAGTCAAAGAAACAAAGTAGAGAATCAAATTATGTAGCATAATTCTGCTCCTGTGCAAGCTAGACGAGAATGAAACAGCACAATTCTGTACGTGTATAGGCAAAGTTAACTTAATATTTCATAATTATTAACTTGTTCTTACTTCATTTACACAATTTTTGGAAGTACTTTTTATAATTTTTTTTATTTATATGAAAAAATCGTAATACACATGAAAAACGGTGTCATGTACATAGATAGCTATAATACATTTTCTATTCTTCTAATTGGACACAGGTAGTTTACTCTTCATCCAATACCTCACATCCATGTGCAAAGTAGGCTTGTCTGCAATTTTTCAGGAAATGAATGGCTGCTGTAAAGCATAGAAATGCCATGCCACTTTAATCCGTTGAGTGCTTTTGCTGTGTATGTATGGCAAGATGGCAGAACAAAAAACAATAAAAAAAAAATGATATAAATAAAATTCAATCCTGAGTTACACAGTGGAACTATCCAGAGTGGTTTTTTTTTTTTTTTTCATTAGGGGAAAATATTTCTCTCCTTTTTTTTTTTTTTTTTTTTTTTTTTTTTTTTTTTTTTTTTTTTTTTTTTCATTAGGGGAAAATATTTCTCTCCTATGATGGGGGTCCTAAGTTTTCTGATTGCTGAAATTCCTTTTTAAATTCTGTTATAAAGACAGAAATTCTGACTGGATTGTATTCATAGAATTTGAACTATTCTTCATTGAAATATAAAAGATACAGCCCTATTAGCAAGTATAAAGTTTTTTATTATGGTAAAACGTTTTCGGATCAATTCACGATCCCTCTTCAGTACCATTCACTTAACTATACAGCGTATTTAAAAGAACATTAAAAAATAGAATATACATTTTTCAAATAAAGCCATAACTCGAGTTATGGCTTTATTTGAAAAATGTATATTCTATTTTTTAATGTTCTTTTAAATACGCTGTATAGTTAAGTGAATGGTACTGAAGAGGGATCGTGAATTGATCCGAAAACGTTTTACCATAATAAAAAACTTTATACTTGCTAATAGGGCTGTATCTTTTATATTTTACTTTAAAGCAAGTAGTTTCTTATAATGTTCTTCATTGAATCTTATCAATTCTTCTTTATATTCTATTATATTTTAGTAAACTTAATTTGATTTTGGGATGAGATAAATTTATTTTTGAAATTTTAGGTAAAACATGGAATATTAGTATGATGATCTGTAAAATTTGTGAAATTGAAAAATTTTGGCAATAATACAAAAATTTGGTTAATTCTGTTAAAATATACAATAATTTTATTAATTATTCATTTATTGCTTTATTTTTACAGATACATTAGGATTTTCTCTTATTTTACTAAATTAACAACCTCCGGCTATAAAGAGGGGTATGATACTTTTATTGTTTTATGACATCCAGTTGTTTTATAGGAAACTGCAGCCAAACCTGCTTTACTGTGCTGCCTGTGCTATTGGGTGTAGTGTGCCAACAAAACATCCTGTTCAGGCCAATTAAAGTAGGGTAGTAAATGTTACAGCTGTTTATGTACAAGAGTGGCTGATTTTCATACATGTCATGTTTTTTGTTATAGATTCAAAAATTTATAAAAAATTAATTATTGAAATGAAGAAAAACATATCAATAAACGTATTTTATTAAAAAATGACAATATTTTAATAAATTTTTGTCACTTTTTGATTAATTAACTTAATTTTTGCATAATACTTATTTTTTATTAATAATTTTTTAAAATATTTGATATTCTTCATTCATACCTTATTTTATTCATAAGACTTGCCGCTATCAGAAAATATCAAACATTTCATTGGATGGCTAAGATTTAATATATAAAAATAGTGTTTTCTCCAATCTCATATAATGAATGAAAAGTGGTGTAAGAAATAAAACTCCAAAAAATATTTATATCTTTAGAATGACAATAAAAAATGTAATAAATTGTTTCAAAAAATTTTAATGAAAATTAAGTGTGATTTTGTAATTTTATGTTTTTGTTTTTTGCATATTAATGAGGCTTAATTACAAAAAAGCCATAGTTTCCAAGGGATTAAATGGCCTGCTGGTGTTTTAGTTTTAGAATTTCCCTTAAATTTTGATAAAATTAAAACAAAAAATGAACAACTATGATATTTTATAAATTTATTTTAATATATTATTTTTGTTGTTGTTTTAATGATTGATTATATTAAATAATTAATGATTATTTTCTTATCTACCAAATTTTTAATACAGGAATACCTTATATAACACGGTTTTGAACAATGGGTTTTGGTCTAATGTGGTTTTTATTATCACACACATCAATATTGACAATATTGATTGGCTACCCTCAAGCGTTGTCAGTGACAGTCGAGAATCACATTTATGCAGTAGTTTTCGATTAGTTCTCAGACATGTTTTCCCTCAAGGCATTTTATTATTTACATTAATATTAGTACAGTAGTCCCAAAAACTCGGCACTCGATAACTCGGCCACACCCTGTACAGTGTGTATTCATTAATTTTCATTAGTAAAGGCTCTATGCCTTCATAAAGTATGTACTTTTCCTTTGTTTAAGGGTATTTTGGCAGTTTAAGTTTGAATTACAGTATTGCATTCTTTGTAAACTGTTGTATTCTCAAGCAACCAATACATACAAGTACTGTATTTTCTGAGGAAACACTCGTACTTCTTCTTTTTTTGAAACCTTTCCCGATAACGTGGCATTTTCACAAACTCGGCCACCCTTCGGTCCACATTAGGCCGAATTTTCAGGATTCTACTGTATTTAATATTTTTTTTATTTAAGTATGGGTGAAAAGAGAGAAAACAAAGAAGACACTGTTGGAATAACCAAAAAAAATGCAAGTGGTTGACATTAGAGAAGAAACTTGAAATTATAAAATGTCACGAGAATGGTACTTCATTTGCGTTGTGAGAATTCAATGAATGAATCATCTGTAAGAACAAAGAAAACAACATAGAATGAGCACTGCTTCTTATACTGTATGTCAAAAGTAATCATGAGAAATTGATCTACAATGGAACACTTCCTAATGATCTAGATTGAAGATTGTAATCAGAAAAAGATTCCTTTGAGACAAATGGTGTAATCCAGGCAAAAGCAACAGTTCAAACAAATTAAATTGAAATCCATTATAAATAGATCTCGAACAATATGTTTTTACATAGTGCGGATTTTTCTTCGAACCAATTGACTGATTTCATGGGAAACATCCACTGCCATATCGTCACAGTATGGTGTGAGATAGATGGAAAACAAATTACACATAGTCACATACATGACGTTGCTACAGACTATAAGTTTTTAATCAAAGTAGGCTTGACTACTTTAAACCATTCAAACAATACAAGAAGATCAAGAGAATATGGTTTTTCTATTTTTGTGCAAGTTATGTATATGAACTTGAGTTAAAAGAAAATATTTCATCAATGAAATGCTGGCATTCTCATAGAAAAATGAGGAATCGCATAATATAGAACTGTTATTTGAAACTAACGAATGCATTGTTGTTTCTGTACTGCTGGGTAAGTTTTAAATTTATATTATTATTAGAGTGACCATATTTTCTTAGAAAAAATAAAGGACAGATTTGAAAATTTTAGGGTTTTACAATGGCCTTGCAATTTGACACTAATCCGTCACTGAACTAATGTCGAATTATGGGACAATATTGTCTATGGAAAATAGATTAATTCATTGTTGGACCCCCATTCCACTCTCCTAACTAGTGAGTGAGTGAGAGATACAACATATTATTTATTTTAATATACATATTTTATTATTGTACAACACACTAAATTACAGAATGCACTATTTTATACATAATACACTTTTTTTTAACCCTTGGATGTTGGAATAAAGTCTTCTTTATCCTGTTTCTACCATTGAATCTGTGAAACCCGGCTCGACTTGCTTTACATTTCTCAGTTTTATCTGAGGAGCATCTTGGAGTTTTCTTCTGCAATTTTTTGAAAATTAACCTAAGCCTTCTCATAGATAATTGCCTGAGTTATTGGCTCTCCCTTCAACTGTCTTATCTAATTCAGGTGAGAAGCAACTTTTCCATCTCTTTATTAATTAAAGATCTATTCTTATCAGAAATCTTCATTGCTCCAGGAGACACTCTAGCACCATAATCTCTTTCTATGCAAAACATTGCCAAATTGTCCTAGGTATCCTGTACTTTTGAGCTACATCTATAATTGTTCTACCTTCTGCACATTATCTATGCTCAATCAAGTTTTCTTCTTTCCTGAATTATTCCTCTGTTCACTTCTCTCTGAAACTATCCCTAAATTTCAAACAAGAAAAATAATAATAACTAGATATGCACAAATTTTTTTATTTTCTGAAAAATGTAGAATTGAAAATTAAAACCAACAATACGGGCAAACACCAAAGCAACCAACAAAAACTGTCAATAACAAATGACATCACACAATTCCATTCATGTGCATGCACCATTTTGTGAAACCCAACTGTTGAATTGCAAGGTACCACTGTATTCCTACATGTTTTCAAAAAAGTTTGTAACTATCAAAAGTCTGCATGTTATAAAATTTTCTTACTCTTTATATCAAAATATGATACTGTGCACTTTTCTGAAAGTTTTTAACTGGTTGGATTGTGTTGGAACAAACCATTAGTTAAATTTTAATTAGCTTTGAAATAATAATAAATGGAAACAGATCTGAACAGTTTTAACAAAAAAATTACAAAATATAATTAACAAAAGACCAAACAAATTATATATTTATTTAATAAAAATTAAAAAGGCATTTTTATGATATTTTTGTGATGAATGTATTTTTTTTAAGTACATGATTATTTTTTAAAAAATAAAAATTCCTAACACTTCATAGTTGCAATTTGTGTAAATGCAAGCTTCAAGATTAAGTTGGACTTTTTTATTATTCCAAATATTATTATTATTGAGAATATTCTCTCAGTAGGACTATTTGATCCAGGAAGACAAATTTCTACAATTTTTGAAAGGGATTTGTCTATCAGTGAAATGTTTAAATAATTCAACTCATTTATGATAACAATTACCTTCTAACCTGAAGTTCGATAATTGGTCTTGAGAAAATGTGCACTGCATACAAAAAATAAATTCATCAAGCTATATTTCATTCTCAGTTTAATTTCTCATTCCTTTTTTAACTGTTTATCCTTCTGAAATCGGTGGAAGGCCCCCCATTTCTATCTAGCAAGTTCCTACAACTAAATACACAACAATATAAAAACCATTATGTTTTTTAATAACACCCATAGACCATTAAAGGATTGATTGTTTTCCGTTTCTCTGCAGTCATGTTGGAATTAACACTGGAATGCTGGGAAAATAGAGAGCAGAGCTGAAATCGGTCAATTAACTGCACTATGCAAGGTATTCCTGTATTCAGCATTTTATAGCTCATTTTATGAAAAATTTGATTTTTTTTTTTTCTAAAAAATTTTCAAAAGTATCATTTATTGAATTGCATAATTGGAATAACTTTTATAGGTTTAACTATAAAATTGACAGGATAGAATAAAAAAAATTTAAATTCTATTAAGCTATTCAAATATAAACAGTTGTTTGTTTACATGTAATTTAAAAAACAAAAACAAATATGTTGATTTTTGTTTTTTAAATTACATGTAAACAAACATTGGCAACTGAAAAATTTAGGAACCACCATTAGAAATATATATTTTCAATGAATACACACAAAACAACATATTTGCAAAAGTTTTATTAATAAAATCAATCTATGTAATGACTTATCGGCTCCATTGAGTGAAAACAAAAATTTATATTTATTATCCGAAGAACTTTTGGCTTAAATAAGCCATCCTCAGTGGCTTTTTTTTATATAAGCAAGAATAGAATTCTTGTTTATATATAATTTTTCACTTAATAGAGCTGATAAGTTATTCCATAAATCATACAGAAAAAAGTGAAAGTAAGAAATAATATGTATTTTTAATAAAATCAGGATTGGATTTTTTTAACTTTTTATTGTTTTTTGTTCCACTTCCTTGATGTCTATTGTTGTTAAAGATACTCAACGGATTAAATATATGTGCAATTTTGGTAAAATACTTCTTGCATCTGGTTATTACATTTTATTTAGAATAAAATAACTTCAATTTTGATATGTTTTAATCAGTAAGTGATAGTTTTTTTTTAAGATATTCACTTCCAAACTTAGTTAACTTTAAATATTTGTAAGTGTATTACATATAGAACAAAATTTTTTATAAAATATAGTTCCTCTCTTATGATTATATCATTTCAGTCCTCCAGATATTTATAAAATTTGAAAATTTTCTTTTAGATTATATTAGAATTGGTAAAATTATTCCTAAATTAGTCACGGATATTTAATGATTTGATATTTCAGCTAATGGAAACAAATTACTAAATTTTATTGAAAAAAATTTCATATATATATTAAATTTATGAAAATGATTCTATTAAAGTGTTGTTATATTTTATATATTTGATATAACTTGATTCTTGGGTAAAACCAAATAAATAGATTTTAGGGTGTGCAGTGATATAGTTATTGGTCATTTGCTAAGTTTTTAAGGGAAACATTTTTACTATTTTAATTATCAATACTACTATATACTGCTAAAATACTAATAAAGTAGTTTGCTTGACATTGACTTCATTACAGTGCCTATCAAGTTTTAATAAAATTAAAATTTTCAATATTTTTAAATATTTTAATCCAAAAATAATTATATAGATGATAGTAAGTATTTAATGATAAATATACTTTATGAAAAGTTAACCGTGTGTTTTGTCTTTTAAACTTGGCAACCCAACAGTTTTTTTTATAAACAGTATACTTTTATAATAATTTTATTCTTACTCTTTATCATATTTTCAATATTTTCAGCTGGATTACAAGGAATTGGAAAAGGTTTAGGTTCTGGTGGTCAACCAATCAACATTTCTAGTAAGTAAATTAACAGAATTATTTCATAATTGTAACACTTTTAACTGTTTTAATTTCTTGGGGGATTTTATATACTTATAAAATGAAAAAAAAAAAATAAGAATTAGAAAAAGGTAAAACAATTATTAAATAAAATTT
>AYEL01088783.1:0-35024 GCA_000484575.1 Olivierus martensii | reverse complement strand
TTAAATTTTAGAATATATGAACTCAATACGAAACTTCTCGTGCGATTTTCTCGACAATGCTTGAGTAGTGCACTTTATTGCTCACACATTATATTGTCCTAGGGGACTACTACAAGTATATGCAATTTCAAAAAAATCGGTTACCCGAATGTCTGAACCTCCCCTTGTAAGTAATTTTCTAATTTCTGAAATTTAAAAATTTCAGAAATTAGAAAATGGGAGTGAATGCTAATCTCATATCAAAAATTAGCATTCAGAATGAAACTATGGAATGCATTAAATTGCTTAGATATTCACTTGAATTTACTTTAGTATTTTAATTAATTTTTAACCTATATTAATCTGTGTTGTGCTATAGATATGATATGCTCCTGAAGGTCATATACCACTAATGCCTATGAGTGTGATATGTCAAGCTGGGCCTAGACAAAACATCAAATATTAAAATTTTAATTTGATTCTATCTATCTGGATTATTGCAGTTTTGTTTGATATTTTTGAAAAGGAAAATAAGTAATCTCTGATGCTAGTTCCTTCTTTTTTGGCTGAAAGCTTTTACTTAAAAAGTTTTTATGAAAACTTTTTTGATTGAATATTTTTTGTAAATTTAATTTTTTTTGTTTAGAAAAAATTTTTTTGCAACTTTTTCTTATGTATACAAAATTGACAAAAGCATGTTTTTTTTATATGAAATTTAGCCATCCAATGAAATAGTTGATATTTTTAGATAGTAAAAAGTCCTCTGAACAAAATGAACTATGAATAAAAAATTCAACTGAAATTTTCAGAAATTAAAAAAAAAAACAAGAGTTATATAACTTCTGTTGACTGAAGTTGTGTCATATATGGATAATTATTAAAACAGTTATATGAATTCATTGAAATATTGTCATTTTTATTAATATTTCATAATTACTAACTTGTTTTTACTTCATTTACACAATTTTTAGCAGTTTTTTTTTTATAAAATTTTTTATTTATATCAAAAAATCTAACACATGAAAAATGGTGTCATCTTGTACATAAACAGCTATAATATATTTTCTGTTTCTCTAATTGGACTGCAGATAGTTTATTGTAACTCCTCATTAAATGCCTCACATCCACATGCAAATTAGTCATGACTGCAGTTTCCCAGGAAGCAAGTGGCTGCTCTGAAGCAATAGAAATGCCATGTCTCTTTAAATGCCCTGAGTGTGTTTGTCTTATTTTTTGAAATTTTTTTCTAAATTTTGGTGAAATTGAAACCAAAAATGAACGATTAAGATATATTCTAGGTTATTTTAATATAATTAACCCATTATTTTCTTATTATCTACAATATTTTCAATTTTCAGCATTTTATACCTCATTTTATGAAAAAAAAAAATTTAAACTATCATTATCAAATCACTTAATTGGAATATCTTTGATAGATTAGACCAGTGGTTCTCAACCTTTCTTCTGTTGAGGAACACATTTTAATATTTTAAAATTTGGCGGCACCTAAATATTTTAAATAATAATTTAAATTTAACAATGAAGTTTTATTAACACATTATTATATTTATTCTTATTTATTACATTCAGATTAAAGACATATTCATACATGGGATCGTTATATGGCGGCCCTTATTAAGTTATAATGCCACCTGCGAATTTTGTCTTCTTAGAGAAACTATAATTTTAATTTAATTTTTATTCCTTAATTTTTAAATTATGACTAACGACAAAAAATTTTAGCTGCCACAGAAATTTGAGAGTTAGATTTTCTAATAGTACCCTATTTATAGGAATTGGAACAGTGATTTGACTGCAAACAGGATATCCAACCAATAATGTTTTACTATTAACATATATGATTCATACAATTACGTACATACAATTCATTCTTAATTTTTTGCGGCACACCGTCAAAGGTTTGGCAGCACACTAGTGTGCCGTGGCACAGTGGTTGAGAACCACTGGATTAGACTATAAAATTGATAGGATGGGATTAAAAAAAAAAATCCATATTCTATTGAACCATTTGAATATGAACAAATTTTGTTTAAATGTAATTTTAAAAATATCTTGGCTTCTGAAAAAATTTATGAACCACCATCAAAAGGACATATTTTCAATAAATTCACACAAAAAACCAATTTTCAAAGGCTGGATTGAATATTTTTAACTTTGTTTTTTGTTATTTTTTGTTTCATTTCTTTGACATCTATATATGTCAATGGTAGTGAAAGGGTTAATACTTAGCACAAAACAACAATAGATTATAAATTTAAACTGTATTAGATGAAGTATAAATGTACTTTGCCTAATAAAGTTTATATTTATAATTTACTGTTTTGTGATAAATTTTAGAAAATGTTTGATTAGTGTATTAACATGTACAGTATATTCCAAAAAGATTGTCACCTAAGCGGAAGATGTTCGGCTTTCTTACAATACTTACAAACCAATGAGATTAATTGGTTCAGGCCCGAATTCGAGTTTGCAGGGCTTTGGACGATTTCATTTATTTTTTCTAAGTAACAGGGTTAGGTAGGCTTAATGACAGGTGTTCAATCATTTTTTCCGAAAATTGATTTTGAGCATTTATTAGGAAAGTTTCAATTTATTATTTACAATTTAATTTATTAACTTTGTTATAATGTTGTTACATATCATTTTAATATTATGTTGTTTTATTATTATATTATTTTATTTTATCTGTATTAATTGTAATTATATTCTTTTAAACCTTTTATAATGTAATGTAGTTGCCATAGCAACATAGTTGCTTTGTTCCTTCTTCGAATTTAATTCAAATTTTAGAACGAATTGCCTGAAGATGGCTATAAAGCCGAAAACGTTAGCATTTTTTTGTTAATAAAATTATTTTCTCAGCTGCTATAAGTGCTATTTTATTCTCCTTTGATAAACATTTATATTTAACATTCAAACTTAACATTTCTAAAAAACTGTACAGTATAGTGTATGTACAGTACTATTATAGAAAACATGTCCATTTGCTGTTTTGATTTTCTACTTTGACTTCTCTGTAAAACACAATGTACCCAGCTTACTGTACAGCAGCATTTCCCAAACCATGTTCTGCAGAACACCAGTGTTCTGCAGAACACCAGTGTTCCGCGGAATGTCAATAAGTGTTCTGTAAAAAATTATGAAAATTAATATAAGCCTCATATAATTTTAAATGCTGTGCCAAGTCAAAACTGGAGTCACTAGTTTATTTTGCTATTTTCATGTGTTTTATTTTACATAATTATAATTTGATAGATAAATGTTTGTTTTGATTTCATAACTCTTATACTTACTTGCCTAATTTATTTATTATTACTAACTACCTATACTATAAAATAGCCAAGGTGTTCCCTAAAAATTTCAGAATTTGTGAAGTGTTCCATTATAGTAAAAGTTTGGGAAACGCTGCTGTACAGTATCCTTATTTGCTTGGAACGCAATAGCCAAAATGGAAATTCTGGTAGCAATTGGCTACTTGGCTACCGGGTTTGTCAAGCCCTGCATGTGGTCTATTAAATTACTTTTTTAATGCCATAAGGGATATAAAACATTTGAAAATGGAAATTCTGGTAGCAATTGGCTACTTGGCTACCGGGTTTGTCGAGCCCTGCATGTGGTCTATTAAATTTCTTTTTTAATGCCATAAGGGATACAAAACATTTAGATGTAATTAAATATTTCAGCACATAAATTAAAAACATTTATAATGTACTTAATATCATTATATTTTATGGTATAAAAAAATCAAAATTACATTTTAAATATTTTTGATTATTTTCTTAACACATTCTTCAAATTTGATTCGAATTTTATAAACGCAATAAATGATCTGGTTCTTACGATCTTAAATTTTCTACAACCTAGGTATGAACCAAGCTAATGAGACACATACTTCTTCAAATTTGATTCGAATTTTAGAACGAATTGCCTGAAGATGGCTATAAAGCCAAAAACGTTAGCATTTTTTTGTTAATAAAATTATTTTCTCAGCTGCTCTAAGTGCTATTTTATTCTCCTTTGATAAGTATTTGAGTCTAAGCAGTATTAAAGTTACAAAACGATATTGGCCCCAAAATACCACAAACATCTTACGACACATACAGGCATTGGAATCTTTTGTAAAAATGACAAATAGACTATAACAGAAGCCAACAATTACTAGAAACAGATCGGAGGACAAGGCAGGTGGGCCAAAACCTCCATATTAAAAGAAAGAAGAAGAAGAAGAAGAAGTTACAATTTTGTTAATAAAATTATTTTCTCAGCTGCTATAAGTGCTATTTTATTCTCCTTTGATAAACATTTATATTTAACATTCAAACTTAACATTTCTAAAAAACTGTACAGTATAGTGTATGTACAGTACTATTATAGAAAACATGTCCATTTGCTGTTTTGATTTTCTACTTTGACTTCTCTGTAAAACACAATGTACCCAGCTTACTGTACAGCAGCATTTCCCAAACCATGTTCTGCAGAACACCAGTGTTCTGCAGAACACCAGTGTTCCGCGGAATGTCAATAAGTGTTCTGTAAAAAATTATGAAAATTAATATAAGCCTCATATAATTTTAAATGCTGTGCCAAGTCAAAACTGGAGTCACTAGTTTATTTTGCTATTTTCATGTGTTTTATTTTACATAATTATAATTTGATAGATAAATGTTTGTTTTGATTTCATAACTCTTATACTTACTTGCCTAATTTATTTATTATTACTAACTACCTATACTATAAAATAGCCAAGGTGTTCCCTAAAAATTTCAGAATTTGTGAAGTGTTCCATTATAGTAAAAGTTTGGGAAACGCTGCTGTACAGTATCCTTATTTGCTTGGAACGCAATAAATGATCTGGTTCTTACGATCTTAAATTTTCTACAACCTAGGTATGAACCAAGCTAATGAGACACATACTTCTTCAAATTTGATTCGAATTTTAGAACGAATTGCCTGAAGATGGCTATAAAGCCAAAAACGTTAGCATTTTTTTGTTAATAAAATTATTTTCTCAGCTGCTCTAAGTCCTATTTTATTCTCCTTTGATAAGTATTTGAGTCTAAGCAGTATTAAAGTTACAAAATGATATTGGTCCCAAAATACCACAAACATCTTACGACACATACAGGCATTGGAATCTTTTGTAAAAATGACAAATAGACTATAACAGAAGCCAACAATTACTAGAAACAGATCGGAGGACAAGGCAGGTGGGCCAAAACCTCCATATTAAAAGAAAGAAGAAGAAGAAGAAGAAGTTACAAAACGTAAATATAAATGTACTTTATTTTATTAAATTTAATAAATTTGGAATTCATTTTCATATCTATATTATATGGGTTTTTGATAAACTGCCAACCCTGATTAGCTGCCAAAATCATCCCCTAATGGATGGTGGCATCTTATCGGGCTTTGACTGTATTAGATATGTTCATTTTCATATCTATATTATATGGGTTTTTGATAAACTGCCAACCCTGATTAGCTGCTAAAATCATCCCCAAATGGATGGTGGCATCTTATCGGGCTTTGACTGTATTAGATACCATTTTTAAGCAATTTTTTACATTAAATTATATGTTTGCTCAACATTTTAATAGTTTTTTTGCTTTATTTTGCAATAATATTTGATATTTTCTCATGAAATTTCTTCTAAAATATAAGAATGATTCTCTTCCCATAATAACAGTTATAATCTTAGTTTCTTTTCCACCCTTATTGGTTCGGAATATATTTTACTGCAATAAGATACAGTATTGAACTTAGTAGGTGGAACAGAAATTTCTTGGGAAGGAATTGGTTAGTTCTTGGTTAGTGTGCCATGCCCATTTAAATATATTTTACTGCAATAAGATACAGTATTGAACTTAGTAGGTGGAACAGAAATTTCTTGAGAAGGAATTGGTATGAGTTCTTGGTTAGTGTGCCATGCCTATTTAAAAATAATAATAATAATAATAATAATAAAACAGGAAAAAATTTTTATGAATCAGTATTCAATAATAATAAATATAATCTAAAATATGCAATAATTACATTTTAGAAAGGTTTTTTTAGATTAGTACAAAATAATTTATAAAAATTGTTCAACAACCAATGCATCTATTTTCATCAACTACCTGATGCTGTTAATTATGCTTGCTGTTTATTCACACAACCACCCAAATGGGTTAATACAATAGTCTGCATTAATGGTAGTTTAAACCAATGGCTATCTTATTAATAACAATTCAATTTTCAATTGCATGTTTTATAATAACCAAACCACCCAAATGGGTTAATACAATAGTCTGCATTAATGGTAGTTTAAACCAATGGCTATTTTATTAAAAACAATTCAATTTTCAATTGCATGTTTTATAATAACAAAAATATAAGCTAAATAACCCTAATATTAAATTAATTATAATAAACTGAAATTAATGATTAAACAAATTTTACTATCCCTAATAAAAGTTTTATATGATATATATTAGCTATTTTGTTTTAATTTATGAATGCTTCCTAAACTGTTTATAATGAAGTCATCTATCATAAAGAAATTCATTAATTTTTAAAAAGTAGCATAAGCATAAAATTCTCTAACTGCTTTATTTAATATTATAGACAAAAATTGGAAATAACTTGCATCAATCAATATATGTAGCTTATGAAAGTGATTTTAAAAAAATCAGACTCAACAAATTCTACTACTAATGTAATATTACCAGCAAAGTTAATTTTTGCATCTGCATACTATATTAACTGAACTTCTAAAAAAAATCAAATTCTATTCTCAATATAAATTAAACAACTAAACTTTTATTTTTCATTATTTGATTTTAATATATTTTTATCATTGATCAGATTGACTACATGGAAATATTCAACATTCTATCCAGGGATACTACATTTGAGGATGAATCTTGATCTTATACCTTGGAAAATTTTAGATTTGAGATCTGATAGTTTGTCAATCCTCACACACTGAAATTTTATTGAATATGTCATAGATGTTGACAACTTGTAACAGGGCCAGCCCTAGCATTTTTGCTGCCATAGGCAAACCCAAAAAATGCTGCCCCTATGGGTTGTCTTTATTTTTTTTACAAAACGATATTGCTGGCCCTAGCATTTTTGCTGCCATAGGCAAACCCAAAAAATGCTGCCCCTATGGGTTGTGTTTATTTTTTTCTGTTCTAGTTCAGGCAGTTTTGCCGCTCCTAAATTTTGCCACCATAAGCAGTCGCCTACCTTGCCTACCGCTTAGGGCCGGCCCTGCTTGTAATGAATACTAACAGTGGTAAATACATACAAAAGTTTATTACTAAGTGGTGAGGCCATTTTAGGCCCAATCACTTAATAATCAGACAATGATTTGGAATGGTGTTAAAATAATTTTTTATTACGATTATTTTTTTTATAAACTTTTGTATGCATATATTATACTTTTGTTTATACTTATTTTTTTCTTTATTTTACCTGCATAAAGTGAAATATTTTCCTTATGATAAAGGATAAACAGTATTTATTTCTTTCAATGTATAACTTTTTAAATATCTGTTGAATATTCTGAGATTAATGGTTAGGGAATCTAGTATCCATTTATAGCATTGTACTAACAGGAATTTATGTTTAAAGTTATGGTAGATTTGAATAATAATTGAAAATTTTTAATGTACCCTATTGTAAATCTTACTAGGTACTCTCTGTAATAGGCTACTTTAAATGGATTGTTAGTTAAAGGGAAAATCTATTTAACAGTGATGTGTTGAACATAAAATGTAGAAAAAATAATGACAAGAAATTACCAAAAATCCATCATGAAAATTTATAGAAATTAAACTGTAATTTTAATAACAATTTTAAATTAGGGTGTTTCCATCTTCTGTAGACATAACCTTTTATTCTTTATGTTCTTCACTATCATAATAAATGGATTGTTAGTTAAAGGGAAAATCTATTTAACAGTGATGTGTTGAACATAAAATCTAGAAAAAAAGACAAGAAATTACCAAAAATCCATCATGAAAATTTATAGAAATTAAACTGTAATTTTAATAACAATTTTAAATTATGGTGTTTCCATCTTCTGTAAACATAACCTTTTATTGTTTATGTTCTTCACTATCATCATTTTGTTTTATTTAACATATTGTACATAGATGTATTATATTGTAATACTTTAGCATTTAATGCCATATTCGTTTAAATGAAATTATTATGAAATCAAATGAATTTCATTTCATATGTAATATATGAAAAAACTAATACTGCTTATTTATTGAAGTGCTAATGATTTTACTACCCAAAAGCAGTATTATTTTTATTTATAAATTTCGAAAATTCTATAATTAGATTTTTTCATGTATAATAAAAAGAATTTACCTGAAGTTTTGTAACTAATTCAAAATAAACTTCAGAATTTTCTAAATCATCCATAACTGCTTTTAAAACAGATGCTGACCAGTTATTCATATCTGAAACCATATTACAATAAAATATTGAAAAACAATGATAAATTAAAAACACAGAAACAGCTAAATTTATAAAATATTTATTAACAAGCTAATTGATCACATATATATATATTTTTTTTTAATTTTAAATGGCAATAAGATTTTATTAAATTATTCTTCAATGTTTCTAAATTCGTGATAACATTCTAATCAATGCATAGAATTTTTATTTCCGCTTACAAGGATCGTTCCATAATAAAAATCAAACAAATATAAAAATTAATTTCGGGATCACAATCCCTAAACCTTTCTATGGTCATATATTTCTCTCAACTATATATATCAACTATACAATATATATTCTAATAAAACTGCATTAAAGATTATTTTTAAAAAGTGAAATTGCTCACTTTATGAATTAATAAAAAACTAAATAATCCCTTCTATTTAATTAAAGGAATACATTACAACAAACTGCCATGTGACTAATACACTGCCAATTCAGTACTACAAATAAAAAAATTGGAATAAAATATAATTGTTTAATAAAATAAATTATAAAGTTAATAATTTTTTACTTTATTATTTCTTTCATTCACATTAATAAAAATATATTAAGAAACTGTTATTTAATAAACATTTTGAATCCATTCAATTTTTATTTTGTCACATACTGTATTGTACATAGAGTTATGATATTGTACACGTTGACTGTATATTATATTTCAATATCAACTATTTTTTAATAATAAATTGCATGTGCCGTATAATTAAAATTTCACAGATAAATAGCATCGTGAATTTTCTGTTTAAACTTCAAACTATATATTATATTGATATGAATATAACCGCCCTTATACTTTAGTATTTTTAATTCATAAAAATATCAATGATTTTGTGCCGTCGGCTGGATGGCCTCGGTGGAAGCTTGCTGTGCTTCCACCTTAGCGGATCCGGGTTCAAATCCCAGGTCCCACCCTTCCAGATTTTTTAAGAGGGTACGGGCTTGTCCGTTGAACCCCATTTTCCATCTGACGGCTGACCTTATCAGGAGTGTGACAGCACGTAGTGGGCATTCCAATGCCCATTACGGGCTGTCACACTCCTGACTGCTTAGAACCTATAAAGTAGAAAGCCACATTACTTTGCGGTGGGGCAATATCAAACCAAACCATGAGCAATTTACTATTATAATGATGTTTTTTTCTTTCTCGGTTGTCTTATGCCTGTTTCTAATCAGCAGTCATTGTCGGTCGAATGGCTACGTGTTTAAGTGCTTACTTAACACCTGCCAGATATAAATCCAGTACATGTCTCCAAGGTTTTTCAGGAGATGTATGGGTCTAGCTTGTTGAAGCCCATTCTTCACCTATTGTCGATCTCACCATGGGGTGTAGCGGTCTGTAGTATTAGAATGCTCGGCATTTAGTAACTGCTGGTTGGAAAGCGATGTAAAACTACAAAGAAAAAAATCACTAAGCAGCAAGATTATTCCAGCATCCATCAAAGATTATCAAATATGGTGAAATCAGCCATCAGTTGAACGATATGGTTTCAGAGCTAATTTCCAAACCATTTCCAAAATGAGCTTGAACCCCCTGAGCAATGAATCTAAAATTGAACCCCTATTCTCAGGGGTTCAAGCTAACTCTTTATTCGTGGCCATCCAGTCGAATATTTTTCTAAAGTCAACCGGATTGCGGAGGGAACTGGAAACATCCACGAAAATTTTTCCAATGTATAGGATCCGTTTTTTTTTTTAATTTTGAATATTTTACGCTTTCTTTTCAATCAGGGAGATTACTAAGGGGGGCGGTGTCAGTCCCACACCTGTGGAGGGTGGCCGGATCAGTCCCACACCTGTGGAGGGTGGCCGGATGGTGAAAGACGGAGATCACCGGGCCGGGCCGGGCCCAGTACCCCGAAAAAATCCGGGATCAGACCTGGAACGCGAACCCGGATCCTCCTGCGTGGCACGCCGACAGCGTTACCACTTGGCCATCCGGCCGCCTATAGGATCTGGTTAGGTTAGGTTACAGTAGTTTTGTTAAGTCGCCATATCCTCATAGTCCAGTCCCACACCTGTGGAGGGTGGCCGGATGGTGAAAGACGGAGATCACCGGGCCGGGCCCAGTACCCCGAAAAAATCCGAGATCAGACCTGGAACGCGAACCCGGATCCTCCTGCGTGGCACGCCGACAGCGTTACCACTTGGCCATCCGGCCGCCTATAGGATCCGGTTAGGTTAGGTTACAGTAGTTTTGTTAAGTCGCCACAATCTCATAGGATATTCTGTATCTGGCGGCAGCCACTTATAGAACTCGTCACAGGCTGGCCACACCTATGATGGGGTCAACTGGAGGTTGAAGGATGGGCTCAACGGACAGTGCCCGGACTCCTCCTGAAAAACTGGAGGTGTGGGACCCGGATTTGAACCCAGGCTTAAGGGTGGTCCAGAGTGGTAAGACACAGTTTTACCACGTGGACATCCGACCGTATAGGATCCGGATTTGATTGGGCGGTTAGGTGCAACGGACAGTGCCCGGACTCCTCCTGAAAAACTGGAGGTGTGGGACCCGGATTTGAACCCAGGCTTAAGGGTGGTCCAGAGTGGTAAGACACAGTTTTACCACGTGGACATCCGACAATATAGGATCCGGATTTGATTGGGCGGTTAGATACTACATATCGCACATGGGATATATTGTATCTGGCGGCGAATATTTTTAGAGCCCAATCATAGCTTGGCAAATACTCATGATGGGATCAACTCGTTCAACTTTCCACTTGCTTCCACCATGAGTGAGTTTTAGGAATGATTCACAACCTGGTCGTTGATTCAACGATCAGGCTCGAATCACTCCTAAAACTTAGCATTGTGGGACTTGGAATTGAACCTGGGTTTACAAGTTGATAAGACAGAGGCCATGGAGTCGATCTTTGGTCCCCTGGACAGAAACCAAGGCATTTCTATATAGTCAATTCAACTGATTAATTTTGTAATGCTACTGATTAATTAAAGTTTTAAGCTATATATTGTATTTTGTACAGGCTAAGCACAACATATATAGCTTTTACATAGTTATATATGTTGTATTAGAATTTTAGAAAGTATTAACATCGAGACTTCGCTTCAGGAAATGAATCCTAAAGTTCTTTTTATATCCGTCTTGAATGAAGGCAGATGTGTATCATATTACAACTTACTGATTTCTGAAGAGAGTCAGTATTTAGACGAAGTCCAGACCACCGATCTATTGTTCCCCAACATCTTTAATGATACTTACTCTTTCATAAAGGTGAACGGCCTATAACATGGACATAATTTTTCTAAATTCTTAATAATCATCAGATTGGGAAAAGGCATCATCTGTCTAACAAAAAAAAATCAGTGAAGACTTTATTGGCTTAGAAACGCTTCGGCTTTCTATCTAGACGACTTGAAATAGGCACTGCTTGGATTGGCCGGATGACCGCGTAGTAAAGCATTCATTTCCCAACTTACCAGAGAGGATCCGGATTCAAATCTGAGCTCGATCCTATCAAGCGGTCGGCCGAATGGGCATGGTAAAGCCACGGTCATTAAATTTCAATCAGATGGGATTCACTATCGACATGTCTTTTACGTGTAATTCCTCTGAAGAGATCCGGCTGTCGAAACCATAAACCCAGTGTCGTAGCTACTGCTCTAAGCGCCTATGGATCAAGTTATAAAAGGCGCCTTTGTGAGGTGGACGATGGTACTTAAATAATGCGTCTATTTCGAGTGGCGCCTATGATCGTGGTCACCTTCGCCATAGCCTCGCTACGGCACTGCATAAACCATACTGTACATGACAGACAACAGTTCCATAGATATGGGCAACCTGTGGAATGTCTAGTTGCTTAGTATAGCATAAGTATATAATAGCAGGCGGCCGGATGGCCGAGTGATAACGCTATCGGCATGTCACGCAGGAGCATACTGCGTCTATTTCGAGTGGCGCCTATGATCGTGGTCACCTTCGCCATAGCCTCGCTACGGTACTGCATAAACCATACTGTACATGACAGAAAACAGTTCCATAGATATGGGCAACCTGTGGAATGTCTAGCTGCTTAGTATAGCATAAGTACATAATAGCAGGCGGCCGGATGGCCGAGTGATAACGCTATCGGCATGCCACGCAGGAGCACAGATTACTAATAGTAATCTGTGCACAGGAGGACCCGGGTCTGGTCCCGGATTTTTTCGGGGTACTGGGCCCGGCCCGATGATCCCCGTCCTTCACCAGCCGGCCTCCCTCCACGGGTGTGGGTGCAGCCCGTGGTTGGAACCCTCTCCTTAGTAATCTCCCTGATTGGAAAGGGGGCGTAAAAGAATACAAAAAAGTATATAATAGCATGAAGAACAGAAAAAATTGAGAAAATAAAGAATGGACAGTTCGTGATTAGGTCTAATAATCCTGGCTAATCGGCAAATGATTGGAAAGTGACGTGAAAAAATAAATATAATGATATCCGATATTATTTTAAGAACACATTTGATATCTGTAATATTGTAGGGGGCGTAACATCTCGTGCTAATTAAACGTAACTACATAGTGAATGATGTTTGCGAAAACTGATCATTGTGATAAGAACTTTATTGCATATCAGAAAAAAATTATCGTAATTGTTTAAGAACACATTTGATATCTGTAATATTGTAGGGGGCGTAACATCTCGTGCTAATTAAGCGTAACTACATAGTGAATGTTGTTTGCGAAAACTGATCATTGTGATAAGAACTTATTGCATATCAGAAAAAAATTATCGTAATTGTAGAATTTGCATTTCCTATTATATTTCATTAACTTACTGTAATTTATATATATATATATATTTAAATCGAATAAATTGCTTATGGGACTTTATTTACAGTATACAGTAGCCATCGATAATAATTGCCTATACGATATCTTTGGAAAAAATCATATGATGTGAATTAGCTTAATATGTATACAGGTTTTCAATACTGTATTGATTTTAACATGAAGCTTCTATAATTAAAAGGTAAGAATTATTAAAATTTATTAGATATATAATTCAGCTACATATAATATAAATTAAAATGACATTTTATATATCTTCATTTAATTTTAGGCAGAACTCTCTACATGTCTAACCACAAATTAATGTCTTTTATATATCTTCATTTAATTTTAGGCAGAACTCTCTACATATCTAACCACAAATTAATATTTCTTGATAGCTATATTTATATTAGTATATACTATTTTGATCTGAAAATTATTTGACTCATCGCATACAAGCTTACGACGACAATTCATAATTTGCTCCTTTCACAAAAGTAGCATCGGTAAGTTATAAATTAAAAAATTAATAGTATTGTATAAAATACAAGGAGACAAAACAGAAAGACCTAAAATCAACTAAAAGATGATCAGAATGCACTAGAATGCTGTAATTTAAATTTGAATTGGAAAATATATAAACTTATAAAAATTATTTTTGAAAATCTGACATTTTATAAATTTTAATGATAAGGATATAATTTATTTACAGTGAGTGTAAAAAGTATTCGTACACCTCAACATATGGGGGAAAAAAGATCTGCACGGGAGCATAAATGAATATTTAGAAGAAATAAAAAATGCATGTAGTTTAGAAGTGTTAGCTTTATTTTTCGGAACACAACCAGATCGAAATAACCAGAAAAAATGTTTGAAACTTACAAACAAAGAAATATGTTGCATGATTATGCACACAAAAAGTATTCGTACACCTGTGTCTTTAGGTGAAGTTCATCAAAATTTTGAGCATTGTTAATATTTGGTTGGATTTCCTTTTACTTTTATTACTGCATCAAGTCTTCTGGGCATCGAATCGACAAGTTTTGCAGTGACAGATGGTGGAATATTGTTCCATTCCTCTTGCAATGCCTTCTCTATGTCATTCTTGTTAGATATGGACCTTGTTCGTATTTTTGATTCCAAAATGCTCCACAAATGTTCGATGGGGTTTACGTCAGGAGATTGAGGAGGGGTATGAAGTTGTTTTGGGGTATTGTACAGCAGCCACAGTTTGGTATTGTGGGCTGTATGCTTCGGGTCATTGTCTTGTTGGAAAATAAAATCATTCCCTAGACCCATTTTAAGAGCACTAGCATGGAGATTTTGTTTTAAAATATCAATATACATGTATTGATCCATCTTGCCCCTTATAATGTGCAGTTTTCCAACCCCAAAAGAACTCATGCAGCCCCACACAAGAACAGACCCACCACCATGTTTCACAGTAGGCACCAAGTTTTTAGGCTGGAGCTCACAATTCTTCTGCCGCCACACCATTTGCCTGCCGTCCGATCCAAATATGTTAAATTTGCTTTCATCACTAAAAATGACTTTGTTCCAGAAGTCATTACCTTTGTCACGATGTGCTTGAGCAAACAGCAGACGTTTCTTCCTATTTGCTTTTCCTACCCAAAATTTCTTACGTGGAACTCGACCGTGGTACCCTTCCTTTCGGCAGATATTGCGCACAGTACTGGCTGACACTGTTGACCCTCGTTGCTGTAGGTCTGCAGACAACTTCGGAGCACTGATTTTGGGGTTTTTCTTAATTTCACGAAGTATATAATGTTTGTCTTGCTTGGATAGAATCTCTGGTCGGCCACTGCGGGGTTTGTTTTTTACTGATTTAGTCACACAGAAGCGATTTATTATTGATTGCACTGTTGATCTTGGTCTACCAATTTGCTGTGATATTTCATTTAGCGATTTGCATTGGTTATGCAACCGTATTATCAAATTTCGTTCCTCCTCACTACTCTCTTTCCCTTTTCGTCCCATTTTCTGCTAATTTGCATAAAAATGCACTAATACTGCATCTTGAGTACTTTCGACCAATCATCGCCAATATTAGGAGATGAAAACATGTGACTTAGAGGAGGTTTGATGATGCGTTTTCGAGATTTGATGAAAAACAATCTAGTGTACGAATACTTTTTGTGTGCATAATCATGCAACATATTTCTTTGTTTGTAAGTTTCAAACATTTTTTCTGGTTATTTCGATCTGGTTGTGTTCCGAAAAATAAAGCTAACACTTCTAAACTACATGCATTTTTTATTTCTTCTAAATATTCATTTATGCTCCCGTGCAGATCTTTTTTCCCCCATATGTTGAGGTGTACGAATACTTTTTACACTCACTGTATTTAAAATAGCTTTACATGATATACAATATTTTGATTAAAAGTACGATAATAATAAAGTTTAAATAGATAATACTTTCATCATAAAATATTACTATAAAATCAGAAAGGATTTGAGCTTTTGCTTAAAACAATACATTTACTTAAATCTTTTATCCAAGATTGATTATCTCAAAATTTGCCATATGAATGAATCTTTATAATTTAAAGTAAGAATACAGTAAGATCCCGTTTAACGGAGGGATACGTTCCAAAGAAACGCAGCGTTAAATGAGGTCATCTTAACACGTAAATAATGGGATAGGTAGAACAGTGAATAAAAAATTTACGTACCATTTTTTATATTTTGTAACATGTATTATTACTATTGTATTACATTAATTATAGACATTGTAACATGTATTATTACTATTATATTACATTAATTATAGACATTTTATTATTGAACATGTATTATTATTATTGTATTACATTAATTATAGACATATTTTATTCTAATATTGATTTGTATTCATAAATCATTCGTGAAAATCAAAAATATTCGAGAAAATAATTTATGTTTGGATGAGGAAGTTTTTCCTCATTTAACACTTTTTGATTTTTACTGTGTCATCTAATGTTGTTTGCCTTTTCTCTTTCGTTCAGCAAGCAAATGTCGATAGCGAGACATGCATTCATGACACTTCGTGAACCTTTGAACTTCTATCAAAATTTGTATCATTTTGCATAAACTATTCCATACGTTCCATAATAGTGGCTAAACTTGTTTTGACAAAAACACCGATGAAAGAAAAACGCTCTGACTTCAAGGAACTATAGTTCAAAGTGGCAGCATTCAGATTAAAAGTAAATATAATTGTTATTTTTATTACTGTAAAATAACATTGATGACCAATCATAAATATCAATTGTGACTGCAGCAAACTTTCATATGTACTGCATTGCATTGAAATCAAACACTCTGCGAGAGGTCATAGGAGTATCAAAGCAATATATTCGTGAGATTTCCGATTTATATGAGTATAACGGTTTGAAAATACACGCCAAAGTGAATCAATAAAAAATATATGCTGTAATTCGAAAAAACCGCGTTATATTGAAACAGCGTTAAACGGGGTAGCATTAAGCGGGGTCTTACTGTAATACTATACAGGTAGTTTTTGAATCAATTTTTTATGTTGAATGCTACTATTCAATAATTGGTAATTGGATAATTGGTTTAGTTTTTACTCATTGTGGTAAGTGATTGATATATAATTGTGAATGATAGCAAGAATATAAACATTTTAATTTATCAGAACAATCATATTCAATCTGAACACAATATTAACACTACATGAACATGAGGCAACATTCAACATAAAATCTTGCAGTATTTGATTTCAACAGGGTTTGATTTGAACCACTATGATCATAAGTTGAAAATTCCTTATATTTATCAATTTTCCATTACTTTTAATTATTATAGCACAACAGAGCATTATATTAACTTTAACAAACAAAGACTAAAGGAATCAGACACAAAATGGATATTGTTGCATGCAAATTGCATTGATTAATCACAGGATTTTTGATTACATCATAGCCATATGTATATGTAGTTGTAAGAGAAGAACAACTCGTATTTCAATGCAAGAGAGTGATTTTTGTTTGCTTTTATTATTAATAAAAGCAAACAAAAAATGTAACGAACATACAAAAGAGGAACTTCCACTTGACAAAATTATAAGTTGATGATATAAGTTTTGTCTCTTTTTCCACTTTAGAGTAGTGCTAGTTTGAACTATAATGTAATGAACATTTGAAAAATGCAATTATAAAATATTTATAATATTATAAATAATATATAATATTACCATAAATATATATGGCTAATGAAGATACGAGTGTAGACTAAAAAGTTCTTACTCTCATTATGACACGGATATGCTAGGAATCTGAAATTTGGTCTTCCAACTCTTCCTTCTGTACATATCTACCTATTGGGGCCACACATTTCTCACACCTGCTTGTAGAAATCGGCAGATTTGGAAGCAAACCGGCTCTCCACAGCAGTAATGACCTCCTCATAATCGAAGAAAATTCTTCCCCGTAAATATTTTTTTCATATTTCGAGACAGGAAGAAGTCTGAAGATGTCAAGTTGGGAGAATACGGGGATGGGTCAAGGTTTCATAGCCATATTTGCGCAGAAAAGTGATTGTTTCTGCAGCTCAGTATGCAGGTGCACTGCTAACTAACAGCAACATATCTTCTGACTGCAAAGAACGTCTTTTTTCCTTGATATTGTCCTGCAACGTTTGCAAGAAGATCCTGTAATATTCCCTATTACTATCGACTTTTTCTATATGTAATCTGTCAATATGATGCATTTACTATCCCAAAACACAGACATCATGACTTTGCTGGACGGTCTTCTCTTGAGTCATCCTATAGGTTGGTTCGACTGCATTTGAATTCTCGTTTCTACCGTTTCACAGTCTCAAATGATGTATATTTCTCGCCATACATATCTGACATACATATACGTACATATCTCTTCGTGGATTATTTTTGCGGTTTTCTTTGAAGATGAAGAAACTGTATCACAGCTTGATACTCAGTTTTGTCCAACATCACACCTTCTTCTACCATCACGCTTCTAACCCCAGTTAAATAAGACTTGTCAAAACAAAACGGGCCTGCGTGTTAATAAGACAATTACAGATCTAAAGTACATATACAACATAGTGAGGGTAAGAATTTTTTGGCCTCTCCTCGTGTGTATATATATATATATGAGGAGAGGCCAAAAATTTTAAATATTAGGCCAAATTAATTATATATATAGGGTAAGTCCGGGAGATATGGACCCCATTTTTAAGAATTTCTGTATTTTTGTTATTTATAGCAATACCAGTTTAAAAAATGGCTATAAGATATTCTATGACATATACTAATAGCTAATAATAATATAAATGTAAAAGGCACTTAAACAAATAAGCTAATGATTTTTTAAAAATTATATAGGTGGTCCATCTATCCCATATCATCTTGGGAATAGATGAACCATGATATATGGTAGAGATGGACCTATTCAAACTTGGAATAAGAATGAAAGAAAACACTAGTAATAAAAATGTAATTGTCCGTTTTGTTATATTTTTAATATAAACAAACATTTGCGTTTTTTACATAAACAAAAAAAAAATTAAAAAATATTTTAGCATAAATCATGAAAGCATTTTTAACATTATATTTTTAATGTTCTTTATACTTTATTTATGAATGCTTGTTTGTTTTATATTTTTTCTTCCTACACAAATCACATAAATTATTATATTTTGTGTAGCCAATGGGAACACACAGTACATCTGATCAAGCCTTCACTACTAGTAGACACCCAGCATCTCATTTTCATCCCAATCTTCCATCTCATCATCGCTATCATTGAAAACAAAAATCCTATCCTTTGAATTTTCGGCCTTCAGCAAATTTTCAATAAATGCCCAACTGGTAGAACCCAACTTTCTTTTATATGTATTTGATATTTTTCAGAAAATAAAAATAAAAATTAATAACAATTGTGCATTTATTTAAAATAATGTTTATAGCCTATATTTTATGTGAGCGGTGTGGTTTCTCATTCTACCAACATTTCACACACATCATTCATATAAATATAAAATTTTTAATGGTTTATCGAAAAAACTAACTTCATATCAATACATAACAATGGTCCATCTCTCCCAGATGTCAACGGTCCATCTCTTCCTAAATGTCAGGGAGAAATGATCCCTGCAGCCATGAAGTAGCCTTTGCGGCCAGAGCTACTACGACACATTACAATGAGTGATTAACATGATTTACGCTATGTGTGAGACATTGCTTCAAAAACATTAGCATATACCATGCGTATTACATTCCCATCTAAATAATGAAAATAAAATTGACTCATCTAATTTGTATTTGTCAATATACCTATATTAGTTGAAATACTTATACAAAAACACAAAAACAACAACGACTATCATTCTCATCCAACATTAGCAGGCAATAGTGGTTCCACGATATTTTAGCGACCGGTCTACTGGTCCATCTCATCCGCTGGTCCATATCTCCCGAACTTACCCTATATATATAATTAAATTTAGAAAGGAACAAGATAAAAGATTTTTTACATTTTTTATATAGCTTATGGAAACACATTTTATCAGAAGCATTATGAACCTTTTTTGAAATTTTTATTATGCAGTGCTAAACATCGGAAGTAATTCTTAGATTATATCAGTTTACTATTACGGGCTGAGAAATATTTTCTTTAATTCTTTTCCATTTCTGCGATCGATAATATCGTAAAATCTAATCGCCAATATCAGGAATTACATTAAAATATTCAGGGTCCCGCGATATGGTACATTTTTCAACTTAAAAGCTGCTTTATACTGAAAAACATATATAGTCAATCAACTTTATCGAGTTTTGAAATAGCTTGTCTTGATCCAACTATATATATAACTTGTGAAATGATTGAAAATAAATAAGTCTAGATTTGAATGATACAGTTCAATCTAATTTCAAACTTTTCCGTTTTCTTTTCTATTCTTTAAAACAGAATCAACGAAAAAATTTAGCTCACAATTGTGTTGGTGTAAAATATTCAGTGAGATTGGTTCGAATTGTATTTTTCCAGTAACTTGAATTGATATAAAATGAAATTTGAAAACTTTTACTTATTTTGGGAATGAAAGTGAATTGTTCATTCATGACGTTCTCAGTCACTTTTTCTTCGTGATATATATAAGCCAATGAATAACAAATTCGTGTGACAGGAAAATGTGATAAGATTGAACATCTGAACTATTGTTTTGGACTGTCGTCATCGATCGAACTGTCGTATGGTTTTTGTATCCATAAATTTCCTTCTAAAAGAGAATGAAAATTGAAAGAGACTTTCCAACAACTTTATCAAATATAATTCATATTAAAACTTTTGAAAATCTGAAAAAATACAAAAAACTTAATTATTAAATTTAAATATTTATTAAAAATCAAATGTGAATAAAATAGAATATATAGTTGTTTTGTTATCAGTTTCCATTTTCATTCTGCTACTTCCTGAGAGTTATCACCTTTCTGTTTTAGCTACGTTTCTAGAAAGGAATCTATTTAGTTATGAACGAAAAGCATATTAAAATGATATATCTAACCGACATAGATCGTAGACTATCAATAATATGAATCTAAAGTTTTCAAAATAACATTTTTACTAGTGACGTCATTAAAAGATAACTGAATAGCAACCATCGAAAAAGATTGTTTAAAACCAAAAAAAATAAATTATATATAATATACATAGTATAGAATAATGGATTATATATGATTAATATACTATATAAACTACCTATCTATTAAATAATTAATAAATAATTTCATAATTTTTATAAGAATTTGTTGCTATTTATTATTAAAATTATTTCTTTATAGTAAACGAATAATGTTGTTTTACATATATTTATGCGTTTTTTAAAAATGGAAAAAAAAATTTATTTTAGTGTCATAAATTTATTACGCTTATCACTGGATTAACGAGTATAAATTTTTGTATTTATTGACCAAATAATTGTTTCTGGAAAAAATTTTAAGACAATCTTGGATTCCCAAAAAATACCATAAAATAATAATAATTGAAATTTCTTTTAGACATTTGCTATGTAATAAATTATTTACCATTAATTATACTATGAATAAATACAAAAATTTGTTTTCGTTATAGCATTTTCAATGAGTTTATGAATTAATTAAATACTTCCATAATTGTTTACTTATTAACAACATGACATACTGGAAATAAAAATTTTATTCATAACTTTCATGATAGGATTAATTTTTCACGAATAATAAGGTATCTTTTTAATTGTGATTTTTATTTTTATATAATTTAGTTTTTATTGAATCATATTTAGAATATTATAAACATAAAAATTTCCTGTACAAATTCATCTTTATAGATAAAATTTTGATTAATTAATAATTAATATCATTTACTTAAATTTAAAAATAAGTATTAGAACTAATTTTTAGTTTATTTTAAATCAAGCTATTTAAAATTTAAATATCGTATATTTATACATATTTTATGCTCCACTTTTTCTTTAGAATAATTTCTGAATCATAAATTGTTGATAATGGCTCATTTTTCAGTTGATTTACTCGTAATTTGAGCTGAAAATTGCTTGCCCGAAGGAATAACTTTGTGATAATCAATAAATAAAATAAATATTTAATGTATTGTTAAAATCCAACTGTATCTCTTTATTGAAAATTTAATTGCTTCTCGTTTCCACCAAAAGAAAAAAAGGGTTATAATAATTTCATATAAATCTTACATTTAATGGAAGTATAGCAGATGTAATAAATAGTCTCATAAAGCCAATGACTGTTCAAATGGAAATAATTTTACTGAAAAAAGTGCTGAAAAAGCTGTTGAGCAGTTGTCCTGTAGTAATTCTCTTCCACGTCGAATCAGCGGAAATGTGTTCTGTCTGTTTGCCAACTTCGATTTTTCTCTGAACCTTTAATTTTTTCTTTTTTATTGTAGAAAATGAAAGAACTTTTCAATCTTTATATTAACTTTCATACTCTCATACAATAAAAGATTACGTCGTATTTTTATAATGTAAAATAATTACTTATTCCATCAGTTTACAAACAAAAATCTTTCTTTTACTACTTTAAACTTTAATAACATTATACTAATGATATATTAATATTTTTAAAACTTGTATTGATTAATACTACTTCTAAAAATAATTTCGTAAAATCAATATTCTGAATATTGATCAAAATTTCTATTCTCTTTTTTTTTTAATTATAGTATGTAAAGTCGACTTTTTTATAAGAAGAAACAACAAAAATATTGAAAGACGTATGAAGAAAATCAGTTATCATCTAATTGTTATAAATATAAATTAAATTTTTAATTTAGGAGATAACAACAAGGTTTTTATTCATGAATCAATATTAAAATTGTTACTCGTACCGCGATGCTTGGAATTTCATAAAAGAAACTGGTAAAGAAAATATTTGCATAAAGATATTCCTTTTACTGAGATGGTAATAACTGGCTAGAAAAACTGTTGAAATAAAAATGAAACTGTAAAGTAAATAATTATGATTGAAATTAATGAATTAATTCTGTTTAAACACTGCCATTTTAAGTAAGTAAATTAATATGCATGAAAAATCTATTAAATAAAAAGAAATTTATCGTAAATGATTAGAGATCAGCTGGATTGACTGCGCTAATGTCCAGTCGTCAGCAAAAAAAGAAGCCACTGAAGTGGGGCTATCACGTGGTATAATATTCGATATTGGGGTACTACACTCTTTTTATTAATTATTAGAATCTGGTCACCACACTTATTAACATAAATGGGATATGTCTGGCCACCAAAACAAAGTCAATT
Organism: Olivierus martensii; assembly: GCA_000484575.1. Classification (NCBI taxonomy): domain Eukaryota; kingdom Metazoa; phylum Arthropoda; class Arachnida; order Scorpiones; family Buthidae; genus Olivierus; species Olivierus martensii. The sequence goes on along the minus strand of AYEL01088783.1, from coordinate 11,945 downwards.
TGCTATAACGTCGAATTTACATTCGCGAAAATATCCCTCCATCAACGTGGCTGACAGCTTCGTTTTTCTAACATCGAGCAGTCAATTCAGTGCTAGAGATATAAATATTACAATATTTTTATTTAGATTATTTACATGATTTCTATTAATTAACTAATATACTAGTCCTAATGAAGATATTTTTCGATATTTTTAATCAATAGCATTTTTTTTATTCATGCTGCATATGGCCATTTTAGTATATTAGTATTTATAAGATGGAGCAAAATTACTTACATTGAGAGATTTAGGATAATTGAGATTTTAATAAATAAATTTAATGAATGTTCGTAATCAGACGATAAATTATGGAACAGCGAGTTTAGATTGAATGATGGTTTAAATAAAGTAGCACTAATTCCATTATCGAGTAAGAAGAAAAAATGCAATTTATTGGTAATAGAGTTCTCCATATAAAATTGGCAATTTTCTAAAGAAGTCTTTCAAATTATTGTAATTTCGAATATACTTTGCTTATTCTAAATGCATTGTATATTGAAGATCTGTTGTAATTTATTATATTTTAATTTTTCATTTACTTTTTATATTGCAACCGCTTTAAATAAGATATTTCCTAATTATTATGCTTATTTATTAATCGTGAAAAGTATCTATTATTAGAACAAGACTCAATTATTTAAAATATTATTTATTTAATCAGCAAACTTACAAGATTTTTGAAGTTGTTAAAATTATGAAGTAAATACTAAAAAAAGTTATTGTTATAATGTCGACTCCTATAATAACATAATTTTGATCCTTTGTTATTTTCTTAAAATCGAGAGTTTTTCATTTGCCTGAGATATGTGGAAAATGTTTTTTTTTTTTACAAATTTTGTTTTTTAATATAATTTAATTATATTAGGTACTGTAGTAGTAATGTTTCTCTCTATGTATATATAGTATCTATTATTGAATGACAGTTGCAAATTATTTTTTAAAACTAATTTTTCTTTCACTATCGATAAATTATTTAGTTTCAAAGTTTGCCAACTTTAAATAGATTTTCAGACTATGTCTTTCCTTCAAGCACTTTCGATTAATTGTTGGTCACAAAAAGTAAAATAAATAAATTAAGATCTTTTGTTATATTTTAAACAAAAATAATAATTTAACTTCAATGATCTTGAATTATAATACAGTATATGAATATTGAAAAGAAATAATAGTACAGCATTCTTCTATTTACGAATATTCGTACTTATGAAGGTGAAACTGCATTTTTAAATTTCACAAAATTTCAAAAACTTTTTTGAAATCTTTTAAGCAATATGATAATAAAATGCTCTAGCAAATATATAATATAAAATTACATGATTAATTAACACATTACGACAGTATTTCATGATGATACCAAAAATTCCTCGCTTTATATTCGAAACTTTTCATTAAAATCTGTGAAATTTGAAACTTTTAATTCGTCCAATTGTAACACATATTACAATATACAATATATAAAGTTATTTCAGTACTTTTGGAGCCAAAATAATAGCAGTATCTGAGTTACGAACAACTCAATTTAAGAACAAAACTTATATCCGAATTATGTTCATAACTGGAGGAGCGCCTGTAGTTAAATTTTATTATAATGGCATCATCTTTTATGGACGATACATATATAAGATACTTTTAATTTCGTAAATATTTTACGATCATAATCAAAAAATAAGAAATTAAATATTAAAAATAATTAGATGAAAGGTTATTATTAATATGCAATGGTTTAAAAGTAAAATATTCACTATAATATATCACGATTACTCTCAAAGTTTTGTTTCAAACTTAAAAACGTCCTTTATCACATGTCAGTAAATAAATAAATATACTTTAGAAAATAAATTCTTTATGCTGTTAAGTTTTTATAAAGTATAAATTTTTTAACTTCACATAAACTATAATTTTATTTTTCTTCTTTTTCGTTACAATAATTAGGCTATTATTTAAATTTCGGCATCATAAAAAGACTCTTGTTCTTTCTTTCCTTTGAAATTGTGATTTATTAAAATTAAATTTATAATAATATTACAATTAATGTGTTTGTTATATCATTTCAAACTTGAATATTTAAGATTACGTATTATTAAAGAGGATTTTGTAGACAATACAGTATACATTAACTAATGATCTTAGCATTACTTAATAAGTTCAAATGAATAGAGTAATTCTGAATTTTTCTTTCTAATTAATTTTTCTTAGTTAATAACGATATAATTAATAAAAGAAATATTAATTTTAACTGCTGTCAACTTTTTTTGTTAATCTGAAAAATTTGTCAAAATATCAACGGAATTAATCCAGATCAAATGACACAATAAAATTAAATCAAACTTAATGACTTTTATATAAGTAAACAAAAAGATGATCTAATTTTTCTTTAATAAACAAAAGTCATTGCTGAAGAGAAAATCGAAAACAATAGCAAATTAATTAAAGTACATAAACGAGACAAAAAAAAGTTATTTTTAGTTCTTTGAATTTAATTAACTTTATAAAAGAGGAAACATGCTCGGTTTATTGAACATAATAGTAATTTATAAATAATTACGTTTCAGTTTCTGAAACTTTAATTAAATATAATAAATTTCTCATTAATTATTTTGAATTACTATATTTAGAGATCATTTCCTGATATTGATCGTTATGCGGAAAAAGAAAAGAATATACCTGTAATTTCAGTTAATGATAGCAAAAACAACCGAAATATCCTTCAATAGATCAACAAAATTGCAATTTCTTAAATGGTGAATCATTAAGTACCTGGAATAGAACCATCTATTTAGAATTTAAAAAGTATCATTATTTATTTCATAATCTACTACATAATTATTAATTATTACTATGAAAAATTATGTAATTATACATCACAGTTTTAGAATGTGTAATGTCAATGGATTTTCTCCATCCAAAAATATTTTAGAATGATGTTAAAATTTGTATCCGAAAGGCGAAAGAATGCAAATCTTACTTAATCCTGAATATCTCTATTGACAAGAAATGAAGTTTCGTAATACAAATAGAGCCTACTTATTTCACGTAATTAGATTAGATATGTCATGATTGCATCAGATTAATCCCATTAACAGTATTTACAAGTCAATGCTGATAAACAGATTATAAATCGGGACTTTAATCAATGAGAAAGCTGATAAAAAAAGAAGATTGTTAAATAATCCAAATAAATTTCTATAATCTTCTTTCAGAATTATTTTATTTTTCATTATGTAAAAATTTTATTCAAGCTCTGAACATATACACTTGTAAATTAAAAATATGTCTGCTGAAATCAAGAAGACTTTATTTTTTGATTAGCGGAAATATAAACTTTAATAAATAATCTTAAAAATTATAAAAGAATTATTACTTTTTATCGCTTACTTCATAAAAGTATAGAATATATTAAAAATAATTTTCTTACATTTGTAAGTAGTTTCTTTTTGCTATCGTTGGATTATATCTTGATAAATATATTAAATCGTGAAAGAAATCTTTGTTTTTTCACAATCTTTTATTCTAAAGAATATTTTCTAATTTATTATTCCCTTAATTTTCTTTTCTGAACTCTAATATATTAATGTCGATATCGCCGATTTTGTATTGGCTACATTTTTATTACAAAAGATTAACAAATATTTAATGAAATAACTGATTACATACTCATACACCTACTAGCACGTCTCACTTGGACTTTTACCCCCGACGAAAGAGACCAACTCCCTTCCTGTGACTACTCACGTTACCAACTCTCTTTTTTTTTACTCTCGGATTCCAACAATTTTTCTATCAGTTCTATTTTGTTGACTTTTGCCTTCATTTTAGATTTTATATTTTTAATATCATTTAGAAATTCTTCTTTAGTCACTCTTTAAAATTATTTTAAGCGTTGTAAACGATTATTATTTTATACTTTGTCTCTTCAATAAAAATATTTCCATAATGATTAAAGATAGAAACTCAAACTTCTCTCGTAATGCGTAATCAATTACTTATTTTTGTTCAATCCTCCATCTTGAAATAAAATGATATACAATGGAACATTTAAAACTTAATCTTTCATGTTTTGAAATGAATCTGTATAAATTTTTGTCACATTAATTAATAAAAATTAAAAATTACGAACATTAAAGAATGAATTTTAACCACTTTTCATAGAAAAAGAATTACAATTCAATGTTTTTAAGATAGTGAGAGATTGTACGCTTTAAATTAAAATATTTCTTTCGAATTTGAATTAATTTGGAAAAAAATTTATATATAAGTCAGAATATATCAAGATAAAGGCATGAGATCTTAGCATAAAGAATTAGTTTTGATATTAATCGCCATCTTGAGGCAAGATAAAATCGACGTTTTAAAGAATTTTATTGAAATACTTGACTTACTTATGATATTAAAAAAGCACGAATTGTTAAATCGTATATAATTTCTAAATTTAATTTTAAACCTTATCTTGAGAGAATTAAAATAGAAAGTCCCCGAATAAACTTTTCATATTATGAAACATACCTGATATCTTCAATAAATTATCATAGAATTTATACAAAGAATGCATAAATGATATAAAACCATGAAGAATGTAGAAGGTAAAAAAGAGAAAAAATGTAAGCAAAGTTAAAATAGCCTTAGAATTTCTTAAGGAATTGAAGAAAAACATGTGTGGTATTATTTTTCTATAGCTTTAAACTAAGATTGTCATAGCAAACCCAAAGTTAACATTTATAAGATACAGCATTTCTAAAAATACCGATTTATCTTTATATTAAGCAAAAAATGTAAATGAAAATGCGAAGAATATTTCAACAAAAATTACTGCAGAAAAAAATATTCATTGTTCTTTATTCAAAAAATATATAACTAAAATAAAAAATAAAATGATCTCAGATGTTGGAGAGCAGGACTGGGAGCAGGAGATGTAGAGAGAGCGAGAGAGAGAGTCTTTTTTTTTCTGAGTAAAATGGCGTCAAGTTGGCGGATAACGAACTGTTCATAGGTGATAGGAGCGATCCGGAAAGACGTCCATATTCAATCGAGAGAAAGATCCGACTCCCCGATTGATTCTTCCAATTTCCCTTCTTTTTCCTCGGAGAAATAAAAACAAACAATTTTGCTCCCTCGGTCCCGGGAGGTTGACTCACGACCTTTACCACATTAATTCGTACACCCGCTTGAACACCTGCATAAAATCGCAGTGTTCATACAGTCCAGAATCGAGGTGTTTATTATTGTTGAGGGGGGATAGTGGCGATCGGGGTTTTCGGTACCAGCCGGACAGAGGCCACTCACACCAGATATCAACATTAAAATTGTCAAGATCGCTAAGTTACGATCGGGTGAGAAGTGACGTCTTCCAGCAGGCCCTAGCCCTTGGATCCCACAATGCAAAGACAAGCTAGCTGTTACTAAGAAAACTACTGTTACTTAATTGCAGTTAAGTTATTTAATTCTAAAGTGCTTTAGCTCTGTTTTGAAAATAACTGAGATAAACTTTAGCATAAGTCAAAATATTTCTATGATTAAATAAATTTTCTTGCTCAATAGTTTGTGTATTTACAGTAAATGTTACTTTAAATACACAAATGATTGAGACGACAATTTGACCATGCAAATTCATCAAGACTTTCAGAGGTCATGATGAATCTGTATGGTCAAATTGTAAAGATAATTTTATAACTTGCATTTAATATAGTTGATCCTCGTTATTTGCAGATTCCATATTCATGCATTCAACTATTCGCAAAAATTTATTTGTAACCACAAAATCGATTTTTGTGGAGTTTTGTGCTTATTCGCTACTCTCGCTGAGCAGCAAAAATACTGTCACCAAGGTAAACTCTCTCTCTAATAAATGAAGTTGTTTGTTACCAAATATAGTCTCTGTAAAAGCTCTGCTGAAAAGTCTCATTACTTATCCTTGCTCACTCCACATACCGCAGGTAGACCAAAAGCTTGTTCATATCATCTGCAGGCTCCACAGACCCTATTCTTGAATGCAGCCTCAAATTTATGTACCTAACTTCTTGCACATTTGCTCTTTACATTGACATTTTAAAAGATCTCAGGCAAAAAGTGACACAGACAAGGCTGACACAGTTTCTTGAAGCAATTCAGAAAGACAGTGTGTCAACTACCATATCAAATATCATGCAACATCAAACATCTACTCATCAAAAATAAGATTTTATTTACTACCTAGTTAGTGTTTTAAAAAAAATTAAATAAAGATTACTGTAATTATAATACTTCATATACACTGCATATACTTTAATTATTTGTAAGTACTGTAATACAGATTAAACAGAAAAACATATATAAACCAAGGTTGAAAATGTTACAAAGAAAGGTTTACAGGAACCTAACTATATATTTCCCAAAGGCACAATGGTTGAGTATTTGCGAAGAATTTACAGAACATAACTACTGCAAATAATGAGAATCGAATGTACTTGGCTGAATTTGATGATTTCTTAAACAGTATCTGGGAAATTCTCAGAACTGTAATTTTTATAAAATTAAATTATTATACCTTTAAATTTACAATGAATTTCTTATTTTTGTGGCTGATCGTCTGTGAAAAATGTTTTTTTACAGATGGAAATGGAAAATTCTCAGCATTATTCTATAATTATTGATTCAATGCCTGATATAAGTCATGGGTCAACTCACTATTATATTTATGATATGTTAGATGATATGATTTAAAATTGGGAAATCACTGAACATTTCTTTTTTCTTGTACAATTGCATTCTTCTGAACATATTACAAAAATTATTTTAAATAACATCTTTGCTTTAACAATTGAATCTTTGGAACTAGATATAAAGAATTATAAGATCAAAGTTTCAACAATGTTACTAATAGATTGGGCAAGTACAGTGAATTATAAACAAGATGGAAGAAAGAAAGTCCTACTTTTCCCTGTATTCAATATTCTAATAATTCCTTAAATCTTGTTGGTAACAGAACTGCTGAGTTTTGTCAATATGTAACAAAATATTTTGATTTTGTTCAGAAAATGTACACACATTTATATGAATTGCATTGACTAATCATGTCATAGTACAGGTTGATAATCAAAAATCTGGCAATCTCAGGACCTAATGATTGCTGGATTTTTTAAAATTTAATTTTTTAAAAATTAATATATCAAAAATCCAATATACTGCATATATATATATATATATATGTATGCAGTATATATTTAATAAAAAAGGACTACTTGTACAGTGCTTTAAAAAAATAAAATTAAAAAATTAAATTAAACACTAAATGAAAAGCAAAGGAAATTTTAATGTTCAATAACTATATAAAAGACTGTAGTTCTACAGAATGTTAATTCAACTAAATAAAAAAGTTAAAAGATTTTTTATAATGCCAATAAGCAAAATGCCAAAATGTTAAAATAATTTCTAGTACCAGCCACATCTTAAAAAAGAGCTCATTTGGTGTCAAAAAAGCCAATCTGGCAACTCTAGTTGCAAGCATGACCAAAACATTTGAATATGGAGTACAGGCCCATCAAAACATAAACAGCTCCTCCAGAAAACAATGGTACACCAATGTGGTAAATTTAAAAATGTGTTCTGATTTCATGTCGAAAAACTGATAGAATCGGAATATTGATTGCTGGATTTTTGATTATCAACCTATATTTCCATCATGATTTTAAGTTGATGGCATCATAAATATTTATATCAATATTATTAATATAAATATTAATTGAAAATACAGCAATACCTCACTTAGTCTGGTTAATTAGTTCCTCTTTCTTTCCAGACTAATTGAAACCGTACTGTTCAAGGTACATAACCTATGGGAAAAATTATAATTGGTTCCAAGAAATTTTCAATTTGCTCATATTTTTTAAATTGTAAATTCTTACATTAATAATTATTTCTTTACGCAATAAACATTAAAATCTTTATAAAAGATTTATAATTGATAAAAGGGGACAGAAAGTAGGTCCGAGCCCATAAAGATGAATAGATAAAGAAGGCTCACCCGGCAGGTGAACGCATTCACTTTTTCCAAGTCGTCCGCTCGACACTATTCCAAACATTTGCTCATATTTTTTAAATTGTAAATTCTTACATTAATAATTATTTCTTTACGCAATAAACATTAAAATCTTTATAAAAGATTTATAATTGATAAAAGGGGACAGAAAGTAGGTCTGAGCCCATAAAGATGAATAGATAAAGAAGGCTCACCCGGCAGGTGAATGCATTCACTTTTTCCAAGTCGTCCGCTCGACACTATTCCAAACTTAGAGTGGCGCTCTGCGTAAAGGGAGATTCCAATTGAGCTGCACTGCTGTGGGCTGATGAGTCACAAACATTGCTATGCCCAATATTCATTCCCATTCAATGATTCAATTAAGCATTTGTGGTAAACAACTGATGACATTGCACTCGAGAGGCAGGGATTATAACAAATGTTGTTAAGATAAATTTGGCAACACTGGAGCAGTCACCTGCTTGTCTCAGCTCATCAAATGCTGGCTATTCAATATATAGGTAGCGACTTTGCAGGTAGTAATAGTAAGCACTCTTATATTTCATATTTATTCTAAAAAAAAGTAAATTAAAAATTTTTTATTAAAAATAGCAGACCCGTGCCTGGCGTTGCTTGGGCAGTTCATAGCATTATAACCTTTAACCCTCGAGCAGATCATTTTCTTAAATTATAACCTTTTAAATGACATTCAGGATTTTATTCAATGTGTTCTGAAAATCTTTCCCGTATAGATACATTTTCCATTTGAGTGTTAAGATAAATTTGGCAACACTGGAGCAGTCACCTGCTTGTCTCAGCTCATCAAATGGTGGCTATTCAATATATAGGTAGTAATAGTAAGCACTCTTATATTTCATATTTATTCTAAAAAAAAGTAAATTAAAAATTTTTTATTAAAAATAGCAGACCCGTGCCTGGCGTTGCTTGGGCAGTTCATAGCATTATAACCTTTAACCCTCGGGCAGTTCATTTTCTTAAATTATAACCTTTTAAATGACATTCAGGATTTTATTCAATGTGTTCTGAAAATCTTTCCCGTATAGATACATTTTCCATTTGAAATATGTGTCTTTTATAATAAAACAGTCCTTTACAGCCTTTTAGCAAGTATAATAATTTTATTCTGGCATAACGTCTTCGAACCTTAAGCCGTTCCTCTTCAGTGCCTCTTACTTACAAAATAGAACATTAACTGAACATTAGAAAGTCGAACATTATATCAAATTTAAATCTCCGAACAAAGATTTAGTATAGAATAATTATAAATGCGTACTTTATAAGTGTCATTAAATTAATAAATCGAACTGCATCAGTGAGAAAATTTTTCTCTAAAGGCATAACTGCGTGTTACAAATTACATTTTTCTTTTATTAGAAAAAAAAACTCATCGTTGATTTTTTACGATATATTTTTAATGAAAGAATCGTGAGCAGAATATCAAATTCGTTTCCTCATTAAGAATGAAACCAGCTCGAATTTCAATAGAAATATCACATCGACCGAAAAGTAAAGTGGTTTTTTTTATATTGTGCTTATTCAAAAGTGTCTCAGCTTGTCTAACATGTATTTTTATAGCTTTCGCAACGTTGGAAGTGAGGTTTTGATTCAAATGAAGAATATATCAGTATATTTTAATATATTAGCTGGCAAATGATACTTTGTATTCTTTCAAACATTAATGTTAGATACATCGATACTTTTGGAATAAGCTGATAGAATAACTTTCAACATATATTAAACATAAATAATATGATGTCTCCGGCCATAAACAATTATAAGTGTGTGATTGGTTAACGAATATAATCCTTTCTAAGATAATGTTCGTTATCCGAATTGTTCGTTAATCGATCATCGATTTATCATAGGTTTTTATGGGAATTTGATTAATTCGTTCTGGAGACCCAAAAAAATAAATAAAAACTTATATAATATCTTACTACGTTTATTTATAATAACCATAATATATACATATATAGATGCATTTTCATCTATTATGTTTATTTTCCATTAAAGAATCTGTCCAATATCGAATGCTTTTCTCTCTTCAGGATTTTTTGGAAGTGAATAATAGCGTTATTGTTGTAGAGATCCGAAGCGTATTGACCTCATCCTGAAATGGGTGCATTCTAAGACCAAAATATTCTAAAAATCTCTCTCTTATCTTCTTTAATAAATCTTTGATTTGTCTTAAGTTGTCTCCGAGTTCATTTTAATGTAGAAAAACTGCTGTTTTCCCATCCTCATGCATATCGACACGACCGACAGGCATAACCTTGCACAGGTTAAGCCTGTCATTCCATTAAGTAAGGTAAGCCGCCATATCCTCGTGAGATATTTTTATCTGGATGCGGCTATTAAATATCGTAATATTTCGGCTGAGAGAGGACCCAAAACACAAAAAAACAACACAAACAGAGAACAGAAACACTTAAAACACTTACACACTCAGAAAACAAAAGCAAGAAGTCAAATTTCAAGCTAAATCGCCGGATCTTCCAGGAGCTGACAAAAACACGTCTGACTGCTCTCAGAGCTTACTACGAAAAGATTTCTGTGAAGTGTTCATTAACCGAACATCCACTGTACACTTATACCAAAAAATTTATTTAAACAAAATATATTATTAATATTTTATTAGTTCTTGTAAATGACTAGTTAATTCTAATTATATTGTACGTAATTTTCCATTTTCTTGAATATGGATTGATGATAATACTTTCGATAATTCATTTTCGATGATTAATTTTACTATTACAAATACACTAGAATTATTTGATAATATTTATATTTTAAAAATTTAATAATGAATAAGCTACAAAATATATACTTTTATTTCAGTTACTAATTTTTTAATATGAATAGAATATTTGTGAATAATGTTTTGATATTTTATCTATTGTTTCTGTAAGAAAAAGAGCATTGCCTAGGAGAGATAAATTTTCTTTTAAAACTAAATATGTATGAAACTATATTTCTTTCAGGAGATCTTTTTTAAACAATTTGAAATGATAAAATGTTTTCAATTCAATGAATTCAGTGATGGTCAAAAATGGGAAGAAGAAAATCATAAAGCAAACAGAATATACTATTTATAGTTATTAATCAAATTACAAATTGAAAAATTCAGTCAGAAAAGAATTATTATAATTGTTACAAATAGAATTAGAAGAGAGAAAAATGGAGAAAGCAAAATGGTTGACAAGACTAATATGAGAAGAGAGTTTATAGATGTTTTCATATAATAAAGTAAAATATATTTATATGTGATCGTTGCATTCAATTTCTATAAATTGAGATAATATTATATACAGAATATATTCGTCTTATATTTTATGAAAAATCTGTAATTATTCAGAGCGGATTAATTAATGAACATTACTTATTATACAGTTGAATTAATTACTGAAATATCAAAGACTTGTATAATAATAATAATATAAACATATGCATATCGTTAAAATAATTATATTCTCTAAGATAAATTCGAAATAAAAAGAGAGATAGAGCAATTATAAGCTACATTGCTATTAATGGATTTAAAAATGGAGGAAATTTGCATCGTGTTGATGATCGGAGGTCCGCACATCCGAAACAAATACGAAATTGGATGAACAAGAATATATCTATTTAGGCACTTGCTGAAGTAGAGGAAATTTGCATCGTGTTGATGATCGGAGGTCCGCACATCGGAAACAAATACGAAATTGGATGAACAAGAATATATCTATTTAGGAACTTGCTGAAGAACAATAATTGGAAAAAGAAAAATGAATACAACCAGATGACTTGTACAGTCGGTTCCATAAAGTTTTGTACCTAAGCGGAAGGTGTTCGGCTTCCTTCCAATAGTTCAAAGCAATGTGATTCATCAGTTCAGGCAAATCATTCGAACTCT
>AYEL01088782.1:0-19277 GCA_000484575.1 Olivierus martensii | reverse complement strand
TTTTTTTTGCATGTAAACGCTTAAATATACAATATTCCTTCCACTCCCCGTTGCTAATCAGCCGATGAAATGGTTTAACCCAAATTGTAGCCTACAACGATCAACAACTGAAGTAATGACTCAATCAGTTTTTGCGTATTGTACGAAAGCCGAAGCTTTTCCGCTGATGTCAAAACCTTTCTGTCATAGGCTGTACATGCGCTCTTCTTGTTAGGAGCATTCGTACTTACAAACGTGAAATTTCATTTTTAAAATTTCATGAAATTTTAAAAAAATCTGCTATAATTTTAAGTAATATGCTAGCGATTTCCGGTTTCCAGCGCCTAGTTGAAAGTGACAAACATTTTAGCCGGAGCTGTACATAGTAATGGAAGTAATGAAATGTTTTGTTTACACGCGAATATATAATTATGCTTTTAAGTAAGTTAAACATTATTAACCCATCAGCATTTAATCTATATTTTAAAATGCACCTTTTAAAACAATACGTCGAATATGTAAGTTCCCATAGAAACATCGAACTGTGTAAATTATATATAAACATTTTATATAGAAGATATTAGAGAAAGATTCAGTTTATCTGGCCAGTTACTAGAAAATAGATTCACTCTTCGTAGAAGAACAAATTAACTTAAGTAATGAATGCATTATTCTGTAAACTGTTGAACATGTTAATTGGAACTTATATTGCAGCCATTAAAGGTAAATATGATTTCCTTCCATAAAATATAATAATATATGTATTTATTACTTTATTATGTTATTATTTTAAAGATGCAAGTATATATAAAAATAATATCTGACAGTAAATTATGTAAGGCAAATGAAAAATTAATAAAAGTCTAAAAATGTTACTTTTTTCAGGAGAAGATAAGAAATTTATTATAAGAATTGCTGGAGTCAGAGTGACTATAAATTTCTCTCTCTTATTTTGAATTTTTATATTTCATTAAAGATAAATATTATTTAATTTTATTTTTAGAATCCTGCTTTTATGCAAACCGACGAAAATCAAACTGAAATCGTTGGAGGAATATTTTTTGAAACATTTAAGTTAATCCAGGAAAAATTAAATTTTAGGCATGCTGATAATATTCTTACATTATATTTCCAGTCTTTCAGTTATTAAAATAATAAAAATAATGTACATGCGCTCTTCTTGTTAGGAGCATTCGTACTTACAAACGTGAAATTTCGTTTTTAAAATTTCATGAAATTAAAAAAAAATCTGCTATAATTTTAAGTAATATGGTAGAAAAATGCTATTTCAATTAGTATTATATAAAATTATAGAATTAGTAACATATTACTGCAATATTTCAAGATGGGGCCATTACATCGAAAATTCTCGCTTTATATTCGAAACTTTTCGCTAAAACCTACCGAATAAAAAACCATTAATTGACACAATTTTGAAATATATTGCAATATACAGTATATAAAATTATTTCAGTATATTTGGAGCCAAAATATCAGTGGTATCTGAGTTACGAACAACTCGATTTATGAACAAAACATACGTATAGATTACATTCGTAACTAGAGGAGCGCCTGTAGTTAGTTTATACTTCTTGCAGGATTTACAATTTTAAATATTAATTGTAAATAATATTATTAAATTTTAATTTTTAGTTTAATTTTGCAGATCTTAAATGAATTTATGCAAATTTAAAGAAATTTTGTATAAATAAATAGGAAGTTTTTAATAAATTACAATAGAATTCAAATAAGTATGAATTTTTTAAGAAATTCATACTTATTTGAATCATTTATACTACTACTTTAAGTTATGTTTGAAATGAGAATCAATCCAATATATTTTTCTTTTTTTTTCAGGATGATGATATTCTTTTGTATGTTGTTCAATGTTCAGTTGTTATATATCATTGCTTATTAATTCATGTTTTCAGATGATTTCTAATCTTTATAATAGAAACAGTTTTCTTTTCTAAGTTATTTAAATATTTGAAGGTAGTATATTAAAAAAATGAATTTTTGTAGCTATGTTTTAGTGAAACCAATTCAATGGGCAGCTGGGAAACCCTTAATAAATGGAACATGGATAGGATGTATTGGACAATTAAAAAGAAATGTAAGTTAATAATAATAAAACTGTCGTATTCTATTAATTTTTTATAGATTTTTAAGCGAAAAAAGTTATGTTTGTTTTTCCTTTCAGAAAAAAAAAAAAAAATTTATTACTTATTGTAAATTTTAATAATATTTTTTTAATTTTCAAAAAGTATAATTATTTTTATCGAATATCTAAATGCTAAAGAAATGAACTATGTACTTAATACTATGTTCATTTTGGTGATAAATTTCTCTGATTACTTTCCATTTTTAATTTCGTTAACAATGTTTTTTTCTCAGAAATCGTAGATTCACCTGAGAAAAGATGATAACAAGAATTTATGAAACAATTTGTATAGATGGATGATCACTCTTATGCTTTTTTCCATTGTTTGATTTTGCTTTTCTAATTAAAATTAATAAATTTTTTATTTATTGAAAATTGTCGATATAGTTACAATATATTTGATATATTCACCTATTCTGTGGCAATATCTCGCAAAAATAGTAATGAGTCTGAATGAAATTTATATATATTATTGGAATATTCTAGGAAAGCAAGTATTTTCAAACTGATCGGTATTTTATCATATCAAATACCAAATCTTATATGAATATTAATAGATTTAAATGAAAATCAATATATTTGATATATTCACCTATTCTGTGGCAATATCTCGCAAAAATAGTAATGAGTGTGAATGAAATTTATATATATTATTGGAATATTCTAGAAAAGCACCATTTTCAAACTGATCGGTATTTTATCATATCAAATACCAAATCTTACATGAATAATAATAGATTTAGATGAAACTTCATCTAAATTCTTCAATTTTAAATGAAAAGAATAGATACCAGCTATGAACGACATCAATAAGAAAAAAATAAAAGTGATTGCAAATATACTAACTACAGTGCTAAGCAAAACGCATAGAAATCCATTAATATCATTCATTTTAGCGGAAAGGGCGATTATCCATAAAATCGAAGGAAGAGCGGAAACGAAACAGACGTAAATCAGGCCACAACTCAGAAGAATTTTCTTCTGATAGCATTTAAAATATAAATTTAAGAAATAAATTATTTGTTTATACTGTATATAGTTAAATACATATAAGAATAATAAAATCAGTGTGTCTTTATTATAAAGCCAGATAATTTTGAATTGTTTAAATATTTTTTTAAATACATATCATTAAAGGCAGCTTTTCTTTCGTTGAAAGAAGTAAAATAATAATTACATGTTATTTGACATTTTTATATAAAAGATATTTGAAAAACTATTAAAATAAATTAATATTGGAAAATGAAATAAGTAAAAATGCGTTCGCTACTTGATAATGTTCAAAGTATCACATGTCGACTGCGTCTAATTTGAATAAGCCTGGGAAGCGATGAGTTATCGTGTTGATCACATGATGACATGAAACGCATCGCGCGACCGAAATAACATGGTGGCAGCTGTCGATGCACTCTGGTTTATCATCATTGGTTTATATTCCATTTCTAACTTTTTTTTAATTTTTTGATTTTCTATACTTTTTCTTGTTTGGAGTATTCATTCCATGTAAACAATAATGTTCGCTATTTTTTCTGAATTCTTATTTTATATCAACTGATATAAATACAATTTTTAACTTATACAGGACTTTAACTCTTTCGCTGCTGTTGCGTTCATTTTTGCGCACACTATATTTTAAACATCACTATAAAAACTGGATTGATGAGTATATAGGACATAGTTGGACAATAATACATAAAGAAGAATGTAAAAAAACAGATAAGTCAGGTATCAACCTCATGCAGTACCTCAGCTAGGTCAAAAAGGTAGATAACCTGCATTTCTATGCACTCCCCTGAAGGTTTACAACTCTACTTCTCTAATGGTGCAACAATTTAGATTAGAAGTCAGAGCAGCTAGACATTGTTATGTCCGGTAAAGTTAAGTGCAAGGGTGTGTTAACAGTTAAAAGGAAAGTATTATTGCCTTTATGGTCGGGTGATGTTCAATAAAGTCAAGTACATCCAGATGGCCACTATAGGAAGTCATGAAGATGATGCAAGGGTGTGTCAACAGTTAAGTGCTTTTAGAGTCGGGTGCACCCTACAGGAAATTGTGTCCTTGCATCATTGCATCTAGTAGTTTTACTCCCTCTCGTCTTGTCGTCCATCCGAGTCAGTACTCATGTTGACCTAGTCTTCTGGGACAAATGTTGTCTTCTATCACCTCTGAGATAGAGAATTAAAACTTGTTACATGTTGTTCATTTGTGTGTCTTGACATTTATTTTTGATTGCAACACGTAAAAACATATCAACTGGCGATGAGGTAAAATCTAACTTTTTTTTGTCATTCTGTCATTGGAGAAATTGATCATTTCCGTTTGGAATAGTCTGCATTCAAATACTTTTGTCTAAGTCAAAATGGCACAAACCAGTGATAGTGGCAGTCTACATTCTGAGCTCTACTGTAGTTGTCTCCGGTAACTCATCTATTCTCTGTCCAATATATTATAAGGATTGTGAAGATATTATATCTTATATGGACAGATTGAAAATGTACTTTTCTTTTGCAAATATTGATCAAAGTCAACAAGTCAATCTCTCTATGTTTGTTTTACCAGGGGAAATTTACAAAGTTTTGAAAGACTCAATTTTTCCAAAATCAATCTCTGAGGTGTCATTCAAGACTGCAAAGAAAATTTGAGAAATTTTTATTCTCCCAAAAACTATTTGATCACTGAGCTATATAAGTTTTACTCACAATAACAATCGGAAAATGAAAGTTTAACCCAATACATCTCTGTGTTAAGATGGCTGTCTTTGGAATGTTGTTTTGGGGAATTTTTGCATCAAGTATTACGAGATCATCTGATTTCCAGAATTTTAAACCAACAACTACTTTGAAAACTACTGTCACAACCTGATGATCTTTCATGGGATCAAACATTTAAGATTGTTCAAGAATTTGAAACAGTCGAGTGTTCTCATTTGGAAATGTCATCGAATCAATTGTCAAGTCAAGTGGCATTGATCAAAAATAAGCATAAATGCTCACAATCCTCAAATATAATCATTTGAGAAGTTCTAGTCAACATAATCAGAAATCAAACATGTCATCAAATTCGTCAGAAAGCCCGTCCTTCATACAAAGAAAACCACTCAGAAGGTATGGATTTTGTAATATCAAACACAAATCCGAACTGTTCCCAGCAAAAGCTTGGACTTGTTATAATTGCAGAAATGTTGGTCGTATAAGCAATTTTTGTTACTTCAAAGGAGACATTGCATTCTGAAATAAGTAAATATAAGTCAAATTATCAAAGGTAAAACCTTCTGGTAAATGTTGTTTATGTAAAATGTCATAATGTTAATACCTTTAGTGATATTAAGTCTCAGAATGCAATGTATGTAAATATTAGTATTAATGATCAGTCGATAAAATTTTTAGTAGATACATGTGCAAAGTCGCGGTTTAGAACGACTGTCAATACTTTGTGAGAGTGTTTTTTTTTTCCTTTTATAAAATATGATTGAAATGTATTTACTACAGACAAAAATTTAGATGTGTACATACATATATTTTTTACCGTCATCTAAACATTTTTGCAAAACAAACTTTTTTCCTGGAATTCATGTATCGCAGTGACGAAGCAATCTTCTTAAGCGTGACTTTTGACATTTCTTTCATATTTTTATGAATCTAAAATTTATATGTAGAGGTACTAAACGAGAAAAATCAGTTATATAACCACAAACGATTTACTAAAAGCCGAAATATATATATATTTTTTTAATCAATACACTAAATAATGCTATTTCAGTCGCAGAACACAAAAATATAAATGAGGACACGCTTAAGTAAGCATAAAAATAATAAATTATTTATAAATATTTTAAAATATCTTAAATATTCAAAATTAATTGCATAGGTGAGGTATTTTGAAATATATACGATGTACTAGTTTAAAATATTCTGAATCATTATCCGTTGATGACATAAAAAGAAATAGCCTTCGAATTTTAGTGGACCATTATGTATTATTCGAAATTTATGTTATTTTCATACTAATTTCGAGAGTTCTTCCTGATTTCTTTACAAGATGGCGATCTTTGGAAACATTAAGGCTATGTCCCACTTGCAAGCGACGCGATGCGATACTACGAGCAATAGAAAACAAACCAATAGACATAACCTCGACGCGTCCCACTTACATATCTTCGCGCCGCGTAGCATGGCCTGCAATCACCCGCTGTAACTAAAATACAAAATGAGAGATAAAATTACCATAACCAGCATTTGGTAGATAAATAATGTGGCTATATTTCATTATAGATGCTATAGAAGCGCTTCTCGTGGACAGACTGTCGCTCATAGCGTAGCATCGCATTGTACAGCGTCGCGTCGCTTGTTCGTGGGAGACGGCCTAATACTATTCGATGCTATGAAATCACACGCAAATGAATTGACATTAATGTAGTTTGAATGAATTTTACTTATACTGTGTTTATCTAATTTTGCTATCTAATCAGTCCTTACGCAACATACCGGTATCTCACGAATAAAACATTATAGTTAATTCTGCCTTAAGGCTATAGTATATTTTCATCCAAGTTGTACTACTACTAATTTTGAAATGGCGCAACTTCGTGAAATGATGGAAATTCTACTTGAAATCTACAAACGTGGGTGGTATTCACATTCCTCGTGGACAGACTGTCGCTCATAGCGTAGCATCGCATTGTACAGCGTCGCGTCGCTTGTTCGTGGGAGACGGCCTAATACTATTCGATGCTATGAAATCACACGGAAATGAATTGACATTAATGTAGTTTGAATGAATTTTACTTATACTGTGTTTATCTAATTTTGCTATCTAATCAGTCCTTACGCAACATACCGGTATCTCACGAATAAAACATTATAGTTAATTCTGCCTTAAGGCTATAGTATATTTTCATCCAAGTTGTACTACTACTAATTTTGAAATGGCGCAACTTCGTGAAATGATGGAAATTCTACTTGAAATCTACAAACTTGGGTGGGATTCACACATCAAACTTGGCATAGTCACTTGACCTGATAGTCTTCAAATTATCAGGTCATCCCAAAAGTAAATATCGTTTTTAGCATTAAGTTTTGTTCTTTCGATATTTTGTTTCCTCGTATTAAAGTTGACTTCAGCCTTTCCAAAAGTTTTTGTGGTATTTCCACCTGTTTTTTCAATTAGTTTGACTTATCTAGGGCTAGTTGTTTGTTTCCACGGTGTTCCCTATTGCTTCCCTGAACTATTTGATTTAACTTGCATCTGTACTTTCGCTTATTTGTGTTTCCGGGTGTCTCATCATTGCTATTTCTTGTATTTTTGATTATTCAGTAGTTTTCTTTTGATTCTAGCATGTGTCCAATTGTTTACCTCTAGTTCTATCGTTCATGATCGCTTTATTTGGTGTCAGATTTCCAGTTTCATCGGATATAATGCCAGTGGCATAGAGTGAATGTATTTGTGTGAATGAATTCTTATCGTGTAAAAGTGAAACCGTATAAATTGAGTGCCGTGCAAATCAAGGGCTAGGTGTATATATATATATATATATATATATTCTTATTATATTGTATTTTTAAGACACTTTCAATTTATTGGATTTTTGCCATTAATGGTCATCCTTTCTCCTACTAGTCTATTAAACTGAGGTTTAATGCATTTAAAATTACTTAATGGGATAAATTATTAAAACTGTTTTATATTAATAAAATTTAAACAAAAAATATTAAATGGAGAAATGTGACTGGACTTGTCCCACATTTTTCTGTTAGGGTAACCCTAACAGAAAAATTTGTAAATATTTTTTTTTCTTTTTCTAAAAATACTTAAATACTATAATTATATTGTAACTTTTTCTTTTGTGGTGGGACATCACCAGCAAATTTGAAAGTCATTAGAATATTATGGAAAAATTATGAAATGCATTGAGCTTTTGATTGTAAGAAGATACCAGCCCTATTGTGATGAACTTCCAATAAAAGATCTCCAGATATGTTTTTAATATGCTGCACATTTAATGAGATGCCATGAAAAGTTTTATGTGAAAAATGAAGAGAAATTTCTCAAAGGTTATATTAATATCAGAATAAGAAATCAAGAAATATATTGAAGATTTCTGTGGAGACCTGCAATTTGGGCACAATGAAGAGAAATTTCTCAAAGGTTATATTAATATCAGAATAAGAAATCAAGAAATATATGGAAGATTTCTGTGGAGACCTGGAATTTGGGCACGATGTAAGAGATCACTCTACACCTCTTCATCAGACATAATTGGAAGAAATCCAAACAGAGTGACACCTTAAATATGTAATCCGACCAATAGATAGTTTATATTATCACCGACTCAAAGAATCTTGTCCTGCACAATCATAAACTAGATGTCGAATGACATTAAGGTGTTCGATTATAATCAAATCGAGGAAATAATTGTAACCAGGGTAGAAAGATGATACCAAGAGATGTTTTTCCCTGGGAAAACAATCAATTTATTTACCGAAAGGGATCAAGAATTTGCCCCGAAACGGAGATGGGAGTTGGAAGGAGTAATATGTAGTTTAGGTTCATAAACTCATAAAACTCATGTCATAAAACTCACTTGTCATAAAACTCCAAAGGAGTAATATGTAGTTTAGGTTGGTGCTTGCCTGATGAAGTGAGAAGTCCTAACAATATCTATTCATCAGGGAGAAAAGAAGAAGTCTTGATAGAACCAAGAAAGATGATACCAAGAGATGTTTTTCCCTGGGAAAACAATCAATTTATTTACCGAAAGAGATCAAGAATTTGCCCCGAAACGGAGATGGGAGTTGGCAGTCGGTCATAAAACTCCAAAGGAGTAATATATAGTTTAGGTTGGTGCTTGCCCGTTGAAGTGAGAAGTCCTAACAATATCTATTGATCAGGAAGCAAAGAAGAAGTCTTGATCAGAACCGGGTAACCTATTCCTTGAGAATCAGTACCCAAAAGCAAATCCATTGCCGCCAGTTATCCTAGAGCCTGTTATTGAGATTAAAATTAGCCTTCATAAAAGAAAGGAAAATAGGCAGAAGAAGACATCCTGATTAAAGGACATTTATAAAAGAAACAGTGTCATCCTTGATTTGTAATTCTTCCTTGAGAATCAGTACCCAAAAGCAAATCCATTGCCGCCAGTTATCCTAGAGCCTGTTGTCGAGATTAAAATTAGCCTTCATAAAGAAAGGAAAATAGGCAGAAGAAGACATCCTGATTAACGGACATTTATAAAAGAAACAGTGTCATCCTTGATTCGTAATTTGTCTGCAAGAAGGAGCCAAATCACACAACAAATGCTACAATCTACAAAAGAAAGAGAAGAAGAAGAAATTAAATTTTCTCTCTATTAGAAGGAGCCAAATCACACAACAAATGCTACAATCTACAAAAGAAAGAGAAGAAGAAGAAATTAAATTTTATCTCTGTCTATTTAAAAGGTATTTATCCTCCAAATATGTTCAGTGCTTATGTACTTTTGTAAACTCTCTCTAATAAAGGAAGCTGTTTGTTGTTACAAACATAGTCTCTATATTGTCATTGTCTAAGTCTCATTACCTGTCCTTACTCACTCCACAGACTGCAGGTAGGCCATAAGCCTGTTCTTATCGTCCTTGGAGACCTTACAATTTCGCTTATGAAGATATTAAAGCAATACATATTATTTTGACATTAGCATAAATCTTCTTTCAAAGTGGACCTAATAACTCTTTTAAAAATTGTTATTTATTTTTATTTTCCATCATAAGAATTGAGAAGTGAAGATATTAAAGCAATACATATTATTTTGACATTAGCATAAATCTTCTTTCAAAGTGGAATAACTCTTTTAAAAATTGTTATTTATTTTGATTTTCCATCATAAGAATTGAGAACTGGCAGGAATTATATGTTGATATGGACACGGTCTGCTTGGACATGGCCTATACAAGGTTCAGAAGATATCCCATCAGCCAAGACTTATCCAATTACGGTCTGCTTGGACATGGCCTATACAAGGTTCAGAAGATATCCCATCAGCCAAGACTTAACCAATTTTTTAACAGACATTGTTCAAAACTTCTATTCTACCAATCACCTTTTCAGCACAATAATTGATATCTTAAATTGGATATCATCTAGTTACCTTTTATATCTACATATTGAAACATTTAGATAAAATGATGCAAATTATCCTTCATCCACAAGTATTATATAGGATCCAGTAAAAGAAAATCTTAGTTTGGAATACAAAAAAAAAAATAACTTATTTACCAAATGATGAAAAAAATATTTTTTCATATTTTTTTAAAATTATATCAGAAGATTGTGTCCATTGTTATTGAATCATTGTTACAACTGGAACTGAAAATTCTCAATTTCTCATTGTAATATTTTTAAAAATATATTAATATCACTTCATCCCATATATTCTATGTCAATTCAATAATATTCCTTGGTTGTCTTGATATAACCTCTGTTCTAAAGGTATCCCCAGAAATAGTAGCCACAGGCATTCAATATCTCTTTCTTATGAGATGACAGAGAAGATTTCTTTAAGAACACTTATTGAATTAATCACTATATGAGCAATTATAAATTGTAGACAGATGAAAACTTAATTCATTATGCAATATTTGGTACAGTGTTTGTTTGAAAATTCTAAGAATACTTAAACAGTTAACAGCTAATTACTGAGAACTTTAGGGAAAAACTTGGCATACTTCTTCAAAATTCTCTAGAATTCTGATAAAATGTCTCTTCCCTGAAGATTTCTTCTTTGAAACTGAAGTCATTTCAGACAGACAGTAAGTATTGGGGACTTTTCAGTTTTGATTGCAAAAATATATCAACAATAATGAACATTATCTTATTGCTGTAATTTTTTTTTTAGTAGTGAACATTATGAATGAGATGATTTGAGATTTTTCTAGTAAATATATTCTATGAAATAAAAATTTTTATTTGTATTTTAAAATAGTTAAATTTTTCTGCAAGACCTTATATAGTTTATTTAACAACTAAATTGATAAGTTTTCTTAATCATCAATGATATTAATATAAAGAATAAAAAGTACAGCCATTCCCTGATTTACATAAGAGTTATGTTTTTTGTAACTTTATGGAAATCAATTTTACATAAGTTGAAAAAAAAAATTTTTTAATAAAAATTCTGGATGAAAAACTTTTTGGACTTAGATGACTGTAATGATTGCATTTATATACCTTATGCCATATTGTTTTCTGACTGAAAATGAAGTAAAGTTGCATGGAATGATATAACAGTAATATAATATTTAACAATATACAAAATATAAATCAAGTAATATGAAATTTTAATAATGCAAACTAACATGTTTAAACTTATCATCAATAAATATAATAGGTATTTATGCTATATATTTGATAAAATTAAAAAAGTTATGAAAATATTTTATGTAAAGTCAGATTTGCATAAGTTGCATATTATGTAAGTCAGAGAGTAGTTGTATTGATCATGAATATGTTTTAGTGTGACAACTTTTAATCCACATAATAAATATGAAAGTTATATAACAACTTAATATTTATAGAAAATATTATTCTTTAATATTTAAAAAAAATATTTTACTTTCTTACTTCTAAACCCCAGATGGTGCAGGTTGTATCGATACTTGATGTACCCAATAAATTTGGATCAACTTCATTCCAATCAAAAGAAGTAAGTGGAGCACAAAAATCTGAGTTTTTATTCTAGAATAATTGTATATAATTATTATTTATAATTATTTTGATAAACAACATTAAGCAATTGCAAATTTATTATTTAGAAATTTATTACGATATTTCACAATAATAAGCATCACATAAAAAGAATACACATATCACTACAGATATTACCTAAAATTTTTAAAATTTTAATTTAATTAATTGAAATCTGTTTATAAAAATTATCACCAGTTTAGTGATAAAATGTATAATATAGCCCTAAACTAACCAAATTATATCATAGCATTACAAAGAATAGATCTGCAATTTTATATTTATAAAATAGCCTAATAGCTAATAAAAGGATTTTAAAAGAAGTTTTAAAGTTCTTTTAAATATTTTAAAAGTTATATATTTAATTATGAAAATAAAATATATCATTAAGCTAAGTTAGTGCATTTTTAAGCAATAGAATAAAAATAAAACTATTTTTACAAATTTATTAAAATAAGCACTTTAAACATGAAAATAAAAATTTATTATTAGTAAGTACAAAGCAAATTAACAACAACAGGTGGCAACATTTTCAATCTTCTAAGCACTTTAAACATGAAAATAAAAATTTATTATTAGTAAGTACAAAGCAAATTAACAACAGGTGGCAACATTTTCAATATTCTGTGGTCTTTCTAAGCCACATATAAACAGAAAAAATGTCACTCCCTATTATAATTATAGGTAACCCTTAATTTATACTGGAGTTAGATTTCGTTATATTAGTTCGTAACTCAAAACTTCATAATTTAAGGTAAAATTTCTGGAAGTTTCCACCCACTTCTCATCAGCAGAGGGAGAGAGACTCAGGTGATCTCTTTTATTCTATTTATAGAAGCTTCTAAAAATGCATAGAAATTTATTTAAACTATGCATAACAATAACAAAATCTATAAAGATACAAATTCTGTAATTTTGAAACTACATAATTTGAGGCTTTGTAAATCTAGAGTTACCTGAAGTTAACTTTGTACTTATTAATAACAAATTTTTGTTTTCCTGCTTAAAGTGCTAGTTTTAATAATTGTCATTATATAAGCAACAAAACTTGATAGTATGAAAATTATGAATATTGTTTTTGGCAATTTTGACCAACTTCCCAATTTTTCCAGTGAATTATATTTATCACTGTAAGTCATTAAGATCTTTAAAATGATCTATCAACCAAATATATAAATGAAATTTATATATGCAAACACATCTAAATTACACTGATCATCTATATTTACAAATGTGAAATTTCATTTTCAAATTTCGAAAACTCTTCAAGAATCTTAAACATTATGATATTAGAATGATCTAGCAATCAATATAATATAAAACTACAAAGTTAGTTAATATATTATGAAAATATTTCAAGACAGTGTAGATTACACTAAAAAACTCTCATTTTATAATAGAAACATTTTATTCAAATCTATACAATATATATATAGTTATTTCAGTACTTTTGGGAGCCAAATAATAATAATATTCAAGTTATGA
The DNA here is from genome assembly GCA_000484575.1 of Olivierus martensii. Taxonomy (NCBI): domain Eukaryota; kingdom Metazoa; phylum Arthropoda; class Arachnida; order Scorpiones; family Buthidae; genus Olivierus; species Olivierus martensii. The sequence goes on along the minus strand of AYEL01088782.1, from coordinate 5,935 downwards.
ATAAAACATACATATAAATTAAGTTTATAATTCAAGGACTGCCTTTATTTTGTCTCTTATAATATTATATGCAGGTAGTCCTTGACTTACAAGATATCCATCTATGATCACTTGTACTTATAACAGTGATCTCATTGATAAATTCTGTGATTGATCAATGTAATTCATATGCATACAAATCCATCATAATGATCTTTGATGTACCGAAATTATCTTTTTTATATCTGGTTCCTGTTTGTTAATTTAATTATGATAATGTTATAGTATCCTAATAAAGACTGATAATGGGCAATCCATAAATTTTGGGCATTTCTGACTACTAACCTTAGAATTCAAATCAAACCACATCATAAATGAAGGACTACTTGTAAACAGATACTTCAATAACAAATGAAAATGAATAATTTATTTACATTATTCAATAAACACTCTAATCTTGTATCAGTTTCTCCAGCTCTCCAAATTCGTAGATAATCACCACTTGTCGCAAGAAGGTCCGGATACATGCCTTTAGTATCTGGAATCCACACAATTTTGGTAGTTGGATATGGATGATCAAAAGTGCTCTTTGCTGTAAATTCTGATGTTTCTTCATCTAATGAAACTATCTGAACCTAAAACAGAAATGAAATCATCAAAATAAATATAATAAAATACACAATAGAGAAAATCATAATTTATATTATACTCAGTATTAGTAGTGACTAAAATTAACTATGGGAATCAATAGCAGTTTTGCTGGAGTTAAAAAAAAGTCATAAATATGGGTCCAATTCTGAACATTTATAAATCTAATTTGCACACAATCTGGCCAATGGATTGATCATGGGAGGATAAAAACTCAAAATATTGATTGGTTATCCAATCTTGATGACCAATCAATGCTTTAGTCTTTCTGAACTTTAAACTCTTTAGATTATTCTGTGTAGGCATGAAATGAAAACACTGATCTATGAGAGAAGATAGAAACATGACATGAATTACTTGATTGCATTTTGAATGCTGCAGCATTCAAGAATAAACAAAATGAATTGAAGTGAATAACATGCATGACTCACAAGCAAGTTACATTGTGTATTGAGATATTATTTCTAAACATTATTTTAACAAACATAAACATTATTTTAACAAACACAAATATAAACTTAAGAATAAATGCTCTATTAAATATAGGTTTTCTTTTTTTTCAAGTAAACCACAGTTTCATAATCATTCAGAAGTGGACATATATTTAGAAGAATTTTTTAAAATCAGACTGACTTCTATATTGTGATTTTTCACCAGAAAAATTATAATATGTGATGTCATAGCATTTAAACTAATCATAAAATGGAAATATTGCTTAGTTCTTTCTACTTAATTCTTTACTATTTAATGGGAATTAATAGGAAGTCAATTAATTAAGCCCTTGAGTACTGCATATGTCAATATCTGCCTGAAATTGCAGGCCAACCAGTAATTAAAATTAAGCCTAATATGCAAAAAATTCAAATAATCAAATTTTGCTTAATTTTCAATGAAATCTTTTGAAATTTTCAAATTTTAGAGTATTTTGGCCTCTATTTATTTATTTATGCACTAAGTTTTATTTTTTCACAACTTTTTGTTCCATATATGAGATTACAGAAAAATTTTTTTATATGTAATTTTAGTCATCCAATAAAATGATTGATACGAGTATTTGTTAGATGGCCATATCTCCTGTAAGCAAATTAAGCTATGAATGAAGAAATTTGGTCAAAATTTTCAGAATTTATAAAATACCATGAGTTACATAACTTTTATTGAATGAAATTATGTCATATAATTATTAAAAAATTATATAAACACAATGAAATATTGTTGTTTTTATTACTGTTTCATATTTATTAACTTGTTCTAGATTTGTACAATTTTTAGCAGTATTTTTTATAAATTTTTTAATTTATATCAAAAAATCCTAACATATATGAAAATGGTCTCATCTCATACATAAACAGCTGTAATATTTTCTATATTGCTGTGACTGGACCACAGATGGATTACTGTAGCAACCCACTCAATGGCACATGCGGTGGAGTAAATTTAGCTGCAATTTCCCAGGAAGTGAGTGGCTGCTATAAAGCAATACTGCCACATCCATTTAAATAGTTGCAAGTTGTTTAACTTTCATTTTATGCAATTGTCTCCTAAATTTCATTGAAACTGAAGCAAAAAATGAAGAATTAAAATATATTTTAATTTATTTTAACAGAATTAACCAATACTTTCCTATTATCTGTAATATTTTTTTCAGTTTTCAGCATTTTATGCTATCTTATAAAAAATTCAGTTTTTGTTTAAAATTTCAAAAATATAATTTATCTCATTTTATAATCAGAATTACTTTGATAAATTGGATTAAAAATTCAACAAAATGGGATAAAAAAAAAATCCAAATTCTATCAAGTTGTTCAATTATTAACAATGTTTGTTTACGCATAATTTAAAAAAAAAATATTTTGGCAACTGAAAAAATTTAGAAATCACCATCAAAAATATTTTCATGTAATGAAACTGAAAATACCAATTTGCAATAACTGGATTAATAAAATCAGAATTAAATTTTTTTAACTTTTATGATTTTTTTTTTATCACTGTTTTGATGTCTATCCATGTCATCAGCATACAGGCATTATTAGGTTAAGATGTCTATAGATAGCAAAGACACTCAAAGGGTTAAATGTTTATAATGTAATAAAGATTTTTTATTTTTACTCAAATGCTTATTTTATTTAATATTAAAATAATTTATTTTTATTGAATCATTTCCATTGATTTTATTTTATATTATATTGTGGATAAAAATGTTTTCACATTTTTTTATATAAAGTGATATGGTAAATCTTTTGACAAAATGTGATAGTTCTGAAAAGAACTGTTTTATATTAATTAACAAAGGGGGCATTTCATTATCAGATAATGGCAAATTATTGTACCAATTTACCAATATTATTTGAAATTCTCACTCTTAACAGCCATACCATATGGTTGACTTTCCTTTATAATACAGTATATACAGAGTGTGCCAAAATTTGATGGCTCACCCTATTTGAATCATCCTGTATATACTGGGTTTTTGATTTGAGGTTCTGATATAAGGCATGAAAGTTTTGTGACATTATTTCCAGTTCAGTCAAAAACTATTTTTAAAATATGTTTATTTTCATTTTTAAAATCTATAAATTTTAACTACTTAAAAACTATCCTAAAAAATTTACAGCATTGAGAACAGACTATTTATTAAATTAGCAACCAATTATTTAAATGAAATGTAATTGTTTTACAAATTCAGCATTCATTTTTGAACAGCAATTTAGCTTTCGAAAATGATTATGTTCAAAAATGAATGCTGCAAATTTGTAAAATAATTAGTAGTATAAAACAAAATTATTCAACAAATACAAGCAAGAAAATAGTGTGACATTGTTAAATGATTAAAAAAAAGTATAGTGACATGAAAGTGTTGTAGAGATTCACATCATGCACTTTATAGGAAATGCAACATAAAATTTCCTTTGCTTATTAAATGTCAAAATTTATTAATAAAATGCTGTTATTATACAGAACATTAAAAAACCTGAAAAAAAGATAAAATGGCCAGTTATAAAAATTAAAAATATGAAACAGGAAAATATTAAAATTGTGAATTAATTAGATTCAACAGCTATTGTAACTATTGAATAGCTATGAAAATTATGTGAAAAAATAGAAATTTATATAATTTACAGCAGATGCACTGGAGATATGATTAAATGCAAAAAACAAAGCATTGTTTAACTTAATATATAAAACACTAAAATATTATATAATATAAAACATCTTTCTTATATAAAACACCAAAATAAGAAATATTATTATTTTATATAAGAATTTTCAAGTTGTGCTAATATCTTATAAATTATTTAAAGAGAGATGCTAATATTTAAATAATTTAATAATATACTGATTTCACTTGCAAAGTAAAGAACTATATGCTACATAATCGATTATTATTTCATTTTGATTAGTGAGTCCTTTACATATTATACTTAGTTCTTGTTTTAAGTTTAGTATTACATATGCTTGTTTAATTGTGATACTGTTGAAAATTATGTCAAAAAATGAATTAAGTATCAATCTATCTGGAACGATAAATCAAGAATTGTAAACAAGAAAATGCAAGCATGAAGATACAGATGCTTGATTTTATAATAGAGTACATTGAAATAAATTATTTTAATTTCAATTTTATATTATATGCTGTATTTAAATTATAAAAGCTAGATATTTATTTGGTAGGTGGTTTAATTTATGCTGGTAAATTTAAATTCATATTTTGAAGTCATGAAAAAAAATTTCATTCTATAGTTGATGGTGTCTGTGAAGTTTACTGTTTTTATCAAAAATTTATTGGATTAGGCTGATAAATCTTCAAATTAATCATTACATAAGCTTCATGAAATGGAATTCTTTCCAATGCCACAGTAATCTAACTGGTAAGACATTGGAGCACTATCTCAAAGATCCTGGTTTGATTCTGGTGCAATGGCAAAATTTTATTTCTGGAAAATTAGTTTAAATTATAGTCTAATTAATTACTAGATGACACCACTTTACTTCAAATTTAAAAATTAATCAATTATTAACTCAACAGATGGTGGCACCTTAGCCTTGATTTAAAAAATTATCATTAAAATTAGTTTAATTCTAAATTATTATAGCAGGGATTAATTTGGCTTAGGATATTTGATTTATAGATGCAACAAGTGATGATCTGAGTCACCACTTGTTATCAAAGGCTGTTTTGTTGTTAATGACATAAAATGAAGAGTTTCTTCTTTAGAGGAATATAACTGGCCAGATGGGTTGATATAAACTGTAAGCTTGAACCCATTGTGTCCATTGGTAAGAAGTAAAATAGATTTCTGAAATATTATAATCAGTTGTCCCAGATCACTGGAAAATTCATCATCTGAAACTGATGAGAAAAGTGTGGATTAAGGGGAAAAAATAATTAAGATGTGATAGAAGAGGATTTATTCAATGAGACTGAAAAACTTGGAAACTTATGTCAACATCACAATAATGTCTCTCTTTTGGTAAGTCTTTGTCAAGTTAGCTATCCCACATTTTCACTTTATGATAGAAACTTATATATATATACGAGGTGTGACAATTAAATAACTGGACTAGTCTAAAAATTAGCTTTATTTAAAAGATTATACAAATACCTTTTAGTCCCCTTCAACATATTCCCCTTCCCTATCAACACACTGCTGCATACGAGTTTTCCACTGTTCAAAGCAGTGCTGCAGGTCATTAGGTGTCACCTTCTTCAGTAAATCTGCCTTTTTTGCCTTCATCTCTTCTACAGACTGAAAATGTGTTCCCTTCAATGCACTTTTCACTTTTGGAAACAGGTAGAAGTCGCATGGTGCGAGATCTGGTGAGTATGGTGGATGCTCGAGCACAGTAATGCGTTTGTCCACCAAGAACTGTTTCACAGAGAGCGCATTGTGTGCTGGGGCATTGTCTTGATGCAAAATCTACATGTTGTTGCTTCACAGATCTGGCCTTTTCTTCCTCACTCTTTCTCTTGCCTCTTTACAAATAGTAAAGAGGATGGTATGAATTGATTACTCCTGTAAACTAATAAAATTAAACTTGTCATAAGAATGTATGTAAACGAAGCAATGCGGGACTGTACGACATTCAGTATAAAAGCTCGTGTATCCGAGGACGCAGAAAGGTGTAAAGAGGTGTTGGTATCACGGTGAAATTGATCGAGTGACATTTGAAATCTTGTATTCCATCTGGTAATCGTAAACATGCCATCAAGACTCTCTTTACAAGAGAAAATTGAAATTATATTACTTTGTGGTGATAGTAGTTTAAGTTCAAGAGATATTGCCAGCAAATTCAATAATAGTCATTC
>AYEL01088781.1:0-18792 GCA_000484575.1 Olivierus martensii | reverse complement strand
TTTACAGAGTAGTCAATTCATGTCATCCTCTTTACAATTTAATTATATACGAACAAAACATCAATACGAGATCATTCTTACTTTCTCATATCGGATCAGTGGTAAAAGTATTTAGATTAGATGATGACGTTATTACCCGGGACAGCTCTTCCGGAGGATGGTTTCCGATTCCGTAACACGGGATTGCTAACTACAACGGAGAAGGTGGAAGTAAGTCAACTTGTAAACTAAAATATAATACGTTAAATAATAAGAAAATAATGATAACTAATAAAGTGCATAATAAAATAAAATAGGATAGGTCAGAGTTAACTTCTTCACACCATTACTTCATACATTGGAGCTGTTGTAACATCATTGCTAGGTCAGAATGATATCACACATCCTTGACATAATATGTCGTCAATCATCACTACTTCATAGATCAGAACTGTAATGACATTATTGCTATGGCATACTGATGTCACATTTTGATAATATTCTGGAATGTTATTTATTGTTATGTAGTACTTGTTATTGTTATGTAGTACCAACTTTTTGATGTCAGTAATTGTTATATCAGACTTGTGAGACCATAACATCATCCTTACTTCATACTTTGCAACATCAACAATAGTCAAAACAACAGACTGAAGGATTTAAACACACATTTTAAATTATGATTCCATTCCTGACCTAGATTACCCTATGTTATCTGTAATGAAAGTCATTCTGTAAAATTTAGCACCAATAAGTCAAATAGTGTGGAAGCCTATGCAGAAGACACACAGACAGAAAACAAACATTGCATTATATATATATATATATATAATCATCATCATCTGGAGCATGAGAGTATCACTAGTTACTAGTGATACTCTCATGCTCCAGATGATTTACACTTACTTACTCATTGTAAATTGGACACAATCTTAACTTGTTGATATACACATAGCTGCCTTATAGAACTTACATTATTATAGCCTGTGGAAATACAGATAATTCTTGCTTTACAAATTCTTTTTCAAGTACAGGTAACTCTCATATAATACAGTAGATAGGTTCCTAAAAAAACCCCATGTTACACGAAATCGTGTTACATGAGACTTCGACCAACATAAAATAAGGAGTTATATTCCAAAACCAATTAAAAACAAATAACTTTAATTCCACATAAGAAACTTAATTTTTATTAAAAATATTAATAACACAAAACAAAGAAAAAATATATATGTAAAACAAAAAAAATGTATGTATATATATAAAACAAAAAAAAAAATTATACAGCCTATGTAACATTCATTTAATATCTGATAATTATATCTTCCTTATCACTGTTCAGTTAAAACATGAATGTTTTTTCTTTTTAGCAATATCAACTTCACTTTCTGAACTTTTTTTTGCATTTATGTTTGTGTATCTTCTGTTCTCCTTACAAAATTTGTAATCTAACCTATTACAATCCACTACAAAACAATCGTTCCTTAATACATACCCAAAAACATTAAGAATAAAAAAGTTTTTTTCTATTTCACATTCCTCTATTGAAGAATAAAAACTTACTTTTTATCCAAAAGCTGAACATTTGGAACACAAAATACCCAATAGTTGATAATTAACTCAATTTCAAATTGAAATCAAAAATACACTACATATCGTCCCTCTTAAGGCATACTAGTGAAATTGCATTTTATATGTGTATTGTGTGTCCATAGTGGATTTACAAAAATTAATGAAAATATTTTGTATTGTAGGAGAATAAATGTAATTTTTTAAATGTGCTAAGTAAAAACTGTTGTAAAAGTACCATGTTATATGAGGGTTTCTGCAATTTTCTAATCATGTCAGAGCGAAACAGTGTTATATAAGGATTATCTGTATCAATAAAATTGAAAATATGATTATTAATGCCATATTTATGAATGTTAAACATTCATAAATATGGATTTCAAATCAATGCTATATATATAGCTACAAAATATACTACTCCTGGATTCATAGCAGACACACTGCCATCTGCTATGAAAAAGGAAAAATCAAAATGGCAGACCAAGAAGCAGAAGTAGCATATCCTTTAGCAACTATGATTTTATCAAGAGCATTATGCAAATACTTTTCATTCCTGGATTGTACCTAAATGTACTAGTTCATTTATATAAGAGTTCAATTACTTACTTATCTGTGGTTGAAGAAGAATAAAAATTCTTTAGCATTTGTATGACAAATAATTTCAATAATTTAATCATGTACAAACTCTAAAAGCAGAGGGAAAAAATATTTTTTTATTTTATACAAAAAACATTTTTAATCGTACTTGAGACTATCATCAGTATATAGAATATGAAACATTAGAATGAAACATTAAAAATTCAAAAATGGCTGTAAATTATGAAGTTATATATATAAAAGTTAAATTTAAATAACAGGCTTTTAAACACAACATATATTATTAAGACCATTAAAAAGATATTCATAGAATAAAAATTAATCATAGAGAATAATGTTAATTATCAACTAAAGTCAGGATATTCTATATATCAAATGCAAAATTCTAGATATTATTTTTCACATATTTGTGCCAGCTGCAAGGAGCTTTTCAAAGGTTTTGTCATTGATTACATGCGTAAATGTCATCTATTTCTATTGCTTCTGTGATATTCTTATGGACTTTGCTTTTAATAGGTTTCAACTGTTGACTCATTTTATATTATTCTAATATCAATTTAAATAAGAAATATTTCTTTTCTTTGCTTTTAGAGCTTGTACTTGATTATTTATTGATTAATGAAATAGATAAATTTTTTTTTTTTTTTTTTTTTTTTGTTTTAGAACTTTACGGATTAAATTTTTTTTTTTTTTTTCAAATAATTTCATTATGATTTTCTTGATTTTAAAAACTATATTTTAATTTCTTTAGATAAACAAATCATTTTATTGAATTACATTTAACATTATTATGGCAAAATTTCATTGTTGAGAATGTAATCTGTTTTATCATTATATCTATTAGAAATAAATTCTCACTTTTTAGGCTATTGATTATTTTCAGGTTAATTTCTTATATATTACAAGTTTGAGCTGCTTTATGCACTAATATATATATTCACAATACATTATTCTGTTGAGATAGATTATTTATGTATTGACGCCTCTAGTATACAAATTATATTTTTTCTAATATATAATATTAATTTTTTATAATGGTTCATTAATGGAAAAGTTTCTAATAAAGATGGAATTTCAGAAATTTTTTTAACCAAGTAATTATAGTTAGAAATATAAATAATTACAAATTTCTACGCTGCCTAACGTTAGTCAACTAAATAAATAACAGCTCAAACCTGCTACTGAGATGTTATTTATTTAGTTAATTAGAAATATGTTTTTTCTCACAATTGTTGAATTTAAATGGATTGATATTGTTAACATTTCCAATGCTTATAATTTATTAATAGATTTACTTTTATTTTAAAATTGTTTCTATAATTATTAATGTATTAAAACCATCTTTGCTATTTGGTGTATTATTATATCATGCCAAATCTAAAAATATTGTTTCGTGGTACAATTTTTATAAAAGATTCCTCTTATTGAAAATTTTATAAATCATAATCATAAACTACTTTCTAGAACTAGATATCCAAGAATTGCATTAACTAATATAAAAATATTTCTAAGACAAGGGAAACATTGATTCATAGCTTCATCATGTGTCAAGAGTGGGTAAAATCTTAAATTCTCCAATATTAAATTATACTTTTTCAAAAAAAACTTTCAATAAGTTTGTAGCAGCAATTTAATTCTATTCTATGCATTAGTTTTAAAAATATTCTATGCACGTTATGTATTTTCGTTTTGGAATAATATTTTAAATTGCAATAATATTTTTTCTCATTTTTACAATCAATAAATAATAAATTACTTTAATATCTTTAGAAATTTTGGAAATAAGTTCATCATTCTTTAATTAAACATAATTATTGCATTTATAATTAATTATCATCTTATAAAATCTGTGTATTATAATAATATTTTACGTTAAATATGTACTTTATTGTTATATTCCTCAATAAAGCTTCCTAAAGCCAGGCGAAATCTTCTGTCTGGTCGAACACTCCAATTCATAGAATATACAGTCCACGGAGCTTCATATTTGTAGATTTCTTTTCTTTTTGGTGGAGCCGAATGGACTGCCATTGTTAAATATAAAATAAAAACTTAATTTTATTTATATAAGTAAATATTAAAAATAACTTAAGTATTTACAACTTTCAAAACTGCTTTAATTCGCGCAATTGGTTACTCTTTCAGAGTAAATAACGATTTGTTTATATCGCCACCTAACGTTGTAATATAAAAATATTCGATTTTTATGAATTTCTATTATATCTTTGATTATATCTAAACTGATATATTTATATTTATATAATACATAGAACATTAATATAAGTAACTTTCTGTGATTTATTTAGCTAATGATTGGAATAAAATATAAATAAAAAATAATTAAAGATCGGAAGAATTAAATTATATAATAAAAATTTAATTTTTTAAAAAAAAATATTTTTAATTTATTTAATAATTAAAAATTTATTTTATATACAGTATTGAATTTAATTTATAGAATTTATAATAAATTACATTGATGCAAATCAAATTAATTAAATTAAAATAATAAATTATTTTAATTTCTATTTTCTATGATATGCTGTATTTAAATTATAGGAATGAGATGTTTATTCCATAGGTGGCTTCATTTGTGTTTGTAAATTTTAGCGCGTATTTCGAAGTAGCGAAAGAAATTTTGTTCTGCAAATGTCTGTGAAATTTGCTGTTTTTAAATAAATCTTGTAGAATTTACAGTCTTAATTGTAGCAATTTAATCAGAAGAGAAGATACTGATAAGGATCTCCATATTAGAACACCAAGGTGGTGAAAAATGATGGGAAAGAAGAGAAAATTTAACGAATCTTTCGAAAATTCAGAAAAAAAATTGAAAGGTATAAACATAAAAAGCTTGTAAAAAGATTGTGTTTCCGAATATGCTATGTTTTAAAAATAAATTATTTACTTCAAACAATAACAAAAGCATAAAAATATCTTTGAGTCTTCCCTTGGTTGCAAAAATTATCAATTTATTTCAAATTTGATAATTCCTTAATAAATTTTTGATCGAGTTTATCGTTCAAAAATTGAATGAATCATTAACACAATGGACTTTTATATGAATCATTAACACTGGAACTATCAATTGCGCTTTTAATTTCGTGGCAATGTGCTGAATCTCAACTATCTAATAAATGAATTGTTACTTTAGTAATACATAAAATTAATGGAATTTTGCCATTGCAGTAAAACTGAAAGAAGATATTTTTATTTTTGTTTTGTCAGTTAAAGTAAAAATTTAGTTTTTGAGCAAGCTATATTCAAAACTAAAGCCGTAAAAACTAAGGATAATAAATATCCAACCATATAAATTTAACCTCGTAAAACAGCACAAAAAGCAAGAAAGTAAGTGGAAAACATTAAATCACAAGAGAGCAAAACTAATTTTAATTGGAATATTTTTTGCCAGTCCTGGCCCTACTTGGCAATACATACCAAAATATACAGTAACAGCATGGATTCAAAGAACAACAATGAAGTTTTTGTGTTAAAATCTAACAGTTACTTTATATATATATATTGTGGAGGAGGGCCAGGACTGGCCAAAACCACTTCAATTAAAGTTATTTTTCCTTTTTTGTGATTTAATTTGTGTGGCTATTATTTTCCTGCTTTTTTTGCTGTTTTACACGAGGATTTATTTAAAGCAATATATTGTATGTGAATTATTCATAAAAATTTAAGACATATAAACAATCTCTGAATCAGACTATTGATAACTGATTATATTGTCAATTTTTTTATATTGATAATCATCATGAAATAAAATTATTTATTTTTTGATTAGAGAAAAAGGAGGAGGAAGTATCCAAGTCAAATAAAGAAAAAATTAATTCTGTATTTGAACAGTTAGTCAAGAAAGCAGGATTTAGATTGAAATATAACAATGAACAAAATGAATTAGGTATGAATTATGATGAAAGCTTAGAAACTACTAAATGATATAAAAATTTTTATTTTATCAATTTTTATATTCACTGCAATAAATTTTTGAATTAATAATAATAACCTGTTTATCTAGATCAGGGGTGTCAAACTGTCGGCCCACAGGCTGCATGCGGCCCTCGATGTGATATTTTTGTGGCCCTCAACGCCAGGAAGTAACTTGCTTCAAAGCTATGCCATATACTACATTAGTTTGATTTTTATGTAATGTAATTGCATGAGCTTTTTTCGATTGCCTTATCAGACATACACGTACAGATGACACCGATCTTTCAGATCGGTGACACAAACTAAGTGCTTTCCTGCAAGGACTTCATCGTTTTGTGCGAAATTTCTTAACAAAAAAACAAAAAGCCATAAATGAGAACCTGCAATATTTTGGATAGACAAATACAATAATCAAATTCCAAACCATCCTTCTTTGATGGATGTGTATAAAGGACGCACTAGCGGATTGTTAAAGATTTATTTGTTGTGTTATTAACTTATTTTAAAAATGTAAATAGATAAATTTGAATTTATAAAATTTTAATGGAAAGTTTTTGTTTTTGTACAGAAAATGTGACTTATAACACTTAATAGAAAATTAAAGATTGATAGCGAGGAATTAAATTAAAACAATGCGTATAATTAAAAGCAATTATGTATTAATTATATATTTTTGTAATATGTTCATTTGATTACATAATGTATTTAATTATCCTATATATATTTCTGAATCCTTATTCTAAAATGTAATTTAAAAAAATTTAAAATATGATGTGGCCCGCGACAATCTTACAGGCTCATTAAATGGCCCTTGAATTAAAATGAGTTTGACATGCCTGATCTAGATCATTAGGAATGAGCATGATCAGGATTAATCAGAAATCTAGATAATTTTGAAAATACTTAAATTATCTGTAGATAAAATAAAATAATTAACAGACATATTTATGATCACTTTACTTCCAAAATTTGCCCTTTATTCATTCAAAATCACTCTACTGAATCTCATTTCTCTCTCTCACCACCTTCTTTGCTTTCTTTCACTACTCATGTACACATTTATTTCTTATATTCATCTACATTCATACTGCTATTTAGTGTTACTAGATATATAGACAGATTTTTGCATGCGTTTCTTCATTGTATTCCCTAGATATATAGACAGATTTTTGCATGCTTTTCTTCATTGTATTCCCAAAATTTATTTATATAAATGATATATAGATAATATATATTTATTTTAAAAAAATATATTCATTACATATGCACATATTGCATATTTATCTTTTTATATAGATACAGTACACTCTCGAGTATCCGGTTTGTGACTATCCAGCCTAGTTTTTTTTTATCGTAATTAAATGAGGATGGCAAGCCGTTGCATTGGCAACATTGCAAAGGCAATGGAAGCGGGTGTCTGCTATGATCATCCTACTTGTGTGCAATATACAAGTTGTGACAGGAAAAGAGCAGCGTTCTGCTCGTTGTTCATTGTGTGAGGCTCGCAGGCCCGAGGACAATGTCGATAGGCATTGGCCTAAAGAGCGGTGAGCAACGCGCGTAAGGATGGGTAATGAGAGTTGGCGGATAAACAGAGACGACGTTTAACAAAAACAACTTCCTTTATTAGAGAGAGATCTTTAACATTTTTCTCTTAACCAAACAGAAGTACCTGAACAAATACAATAGAACTCAAGCCTATCCGGCTTTTTTGTTATCCGGCCTGCCCTTCCGCCACATTAGGCCGGATACTCGGGAGTGTACTGTAGTTCTTGATTTACGATCAATTCAATTTGAACCCACTGTTGTAAATCAGACGGTCCTAAATTGGAAATACCCAAAATTTATGGATTACACCTACCAATATTTATTATTACACACCATTTTATGATCTTCATAAACTTAATGAACACAAAAGTACAAGAACCAGATATAAAAAGACCATGCTTTTTGTATATCAGACTATTTCTCAGGGATTTGAATCCTTTATCAACTGCATTGACTAATCACAGAATTTATCGATGATATTGCCATTGTAAATATGAATGATCATAAATCAAGGACTACCTGTAATTTAATTTTAAATTTTATTAAGAATCTTGTAAAAAAAAAACTATAGTAGCAAAGTGTTTACTGTAATTATTTGTTTTACTTCAAACTTTAATTCATATTTGTAATACTGTATTTTCTAAACTTGAATATATGTCATGTTTCTTATATTTATTTACTGATAATGACAAAGCAAAAATTCAAGAAATCACAACAAGCACTTGAAGCAGGATAAAAACACTAATTTATTATTAGATATATATAATATGCACTACATATACCAATAATACAATTGTTTTCCGGAAACGCTTTCGGCCTATTATGGCCCTCCTCAGCTGGTAATCTCAAGCGAGTGACTAAAGTATCCTGCTTCAAGTGCTTGTTGTGATTTCTTGTGTTATTAGAAGCACTAGAACTCAGTTGTTTATAGTTAAAGCAAAAATTGTTTTGGAAATTTATCTTATTATATTCATAACCCTAATCTGATCAAATTATGACCAGGATTAATATTACAAAAAGATATTTTTGGCCTCTTAAGACAAACATGTTACAAATGCTTTCCATTTTGAAATAAAATATACTATATATTTTACATAAATGCAAATTCCAATAATAATATTTTTGGTGTAGCTAGCTGAATATTATAATGCATATTAATTGTATTACTAAAATAAAATAACATCATATTTATTATTATTTATCTATATTTATTATTTTTTGAATGTTTTGAATTTATAGCAGTTGATGATAAAATGTGTAGCAGAGGATGGTTGAAATGAAAATGTTGCTGTTGGAATTAAGTTTTATTTTCCTGCATAAAGGTTATTTGTTTTCTGTAGTATCTCTGATTCATATCTTAAGGCAAAATTCACTTTACTTTTCTACTAGAAAATCTGGAATAGAATCAAATACTTGACATGCAGTCAATTATATGAGTATTCATAATCTACTTATTGCATTTTTCAAATAATATTTTGTAACTATTCATATTTTACTTCCTGGTGTAAAATTAAAATAAACTGCACTGATTAGGAGAGAAAATTTTATTATAGAAACATTTTCAACTTAATGATATAATAATAAGTAGAAGTGATCTTTATGATTAATTGTACTGGAACACTCAAGTATTCCAAATTTGTTCCGATAAAGCCAAATTCTAAAATTCACTCTGGTTCTCGCTGTTTTGCTAAAAGCCAGAAAATAAATTAAAACATTTTTTCTAAAATTTAATTGATAATTTATTACAAAAATTCAAACTTAAAATAACTATACATGAACCTAAAAATTATATTAAATAATTTCTCATATCCAAGATTCACTGCCTTTAAGATGCATTTCGACCTATAATTAGGCCCTCTTCAGTTATATGCAGGAATTTCTTCAAAATAAAAATTTAACAATTCTCCAAACAGATTTTCTAAAATATTGCCATTCCTTCATTAAAAAGAACATTACTTAACTGTTATATATTAAATTAATACAATTTATTATTAGAAAGAACTGTATATATCTTGACATATAAAAAACTGTAAACTACATTAAACATATTAAAAACTGTTTTACATGTAAGAAACCTCTTCTTACATGTAAATCATGTTGTAAATCACATTAAACTGTAAACTACATTAAACATATTAAAAACTGTTTTACATGTAAGAAACCTCTTCTTGTAAAATACATCACATTTACATTCTTTAATTCTTCAATATTACTTTTTTATAAAGTACATTAACATTTATTTAATATTATAAGTTATTTTTCAAAAAAGCCATAATTTTATCATAGAGATTCACAAAAAATTATGAAATTACCCAACTGACAGCAATGTTTCCATAAAAACCTTCCTTGATTGACCTGCACTGATTTTTATAATTTTTCAGGTGATTTTTATTTACTATTTTCTATAAACCAAAAATAATGTTCATTAATTTTCTATTAACTGTATTGTTAAAGGAAATATTAAATTTACCTAGAATGCCAATGTTAATCTCCTAGTTTCAATCTACACTTTTAGTGCTTGACAGTAAATGACATTAATTATTTTAAATGAAAATATTTTCCTGTAGTTACATTAGAATTTTAAAGTAATACCATTTAAGAACCCATAAATATATCAAGCTTAGATAAGTCAAATAAAAGTTATAATTACTGCTTCTTCATTGTTATTTAGATATCTGTTGAAACTTAAAAACTTTATTTTATTTATTGATTTAAAACGTTATAATTAAATCATTTTATACTTAAGCTTTAAATACTCATGTTTTCTACAAAATACACTATGTAAAGAATAACAAAATATTAATTTTAGTAAATGTTTTAACTGTTTAGATTGAAGATCATTTACTGTTAGTTTAATCTTATACCTGTGGTCCTTAATTTACAACCAATTCATACAACAAATTCATACATGATGTCATCAATAAATTCTGTTATTGGTCAATGCAATTGACCTGGGTTTGATTCCTTGACTCAATGGTCTGATATATGAAAAACATTCTTTTTGTTTTTGTTAAATTTATTACAATAAAGTGGGAGTATAATAATAAATATTGGTAATGGGCAATCTATAAATTTTGGGCATTTCCAACTTTTACTGTTTCTAAGTTTAGATGGTGGAGTTCAAAATTCTTGGAACTGAACTCTGTCATAAGTCAAGGATATCTGTATTCTTAAAATTTGTCTTTTTTTTTCATATTATAGCCAAATAATTCATGCTATCATCACTAAATTTTTGAAAAATATTAAACTTGTAAGGGAAACCTTTTCAGGTTTATTTCAATCAATAACACATTTACAGATTGTGATCATCCAAAATTATATACAGTACTAATTCTGAGATTTTTGTTTAGATTTAGATTTTATTTTGTTTTAGATTTATTTAGATTTTATTTCAATCAAGAGTGAGAGAACAAAATGTTTTTAATAAGAGTTGTTTGATATTACTTCTTGAAGGCTCTTATGCAATGATTTTTCCTTCTTTCATTAATTAAATTTGAAAAGAAAAAATTTATTTGAATATTAAAACATGATGATAACATGGATTGTGTGTGCATAATTACTTCTATATAATGATTATGCATATGATTTTGTTTTTGATATTTATAGTAAAAACAGCTTAAAGAATTTTAGAATGTCTTATTAAAATTTGGTTATATTTTTTAATTTACTGATTGTCATAGCTCCATTCTGACCAATTTTGTTGTTTTACTATATTCTTTAGCTACCTTTGGATTTTCTATAAGTAAAATTTCTATAAAGATCTAACAATTCTTGGATTAACAGAAAAATCACATTTAGGTTGAAAAATTAGAAATAAATAAATGTAAAATTTGCATTATTTATTTCTACTAAATCTGATGAATATCTACAAGCCAGTTTATTAAAAAACTAAATGAAGTTTTAAAAATTTAATTCAGTTCTTTTATTTAAGTTTATTACTCTATAATTGCTAATCTTGAAGAAAATATGGAGATGTGTATTGAATTTTAAATGAAAAAATTTTTATATTGAATCTTTCATGGTGATTAAATTTTTTTGTATCAATTTTTATTTGAGTTTTCAAAAGTAGAGATTGCTAAATTATACTTTTATTTTTTGATTTTTTAATATCTAAATTACATATCTTTTATCAAAAAAATATAATCTATAGATTGAATACAGAATGTAATGTGTTTTGATAATAATTTTAAAAATATATAACTGGACAAAATGATTATATAGCTTTCATAGAATATTTTAACATATTTTAACCACAGGTCTACTGTTTTTAAAACTGAAAACAAACTTTATATAATTCTAAACTAGCCAAACTTCCCCCAGCGGTTTATTTTTGAATTAACTGCCAAATTAATAATAATTTTAAATTTACGGTACGGTGCCATCATCTGTCAGATTAATAATTCTAAACTTAACTGCCAAATTAATAATTATTTTAAATTTATGCTACAGTGCCACCATCTGTCGGATTAATAATTCTAAACCGCTGGGGAAGTTTTGCTAGTTTAGAATTATTTGAATTGTGTAAATCCCCTAGTAAAATGATGATTATGATATATATATATATGTTGTATTTATTTTGCAGATGTGGATCAAGCAATTTTTCAAAGAGATTTAACAAAATATTTAAAATTACATAATAAGTATCCTGAGGTAGGTTAAATACAATATAGTTTCAATTATTCAGGCTTAATAATCTTATTATTTCAATATAATTTTGTACTTGTTTTCATAATATCTGGATAAAACATAACATTGTTTGAATAATATATATGTATATGTTACCATCAAAACCCGATTTGACTAGTTGGAACAAAGCCAGACATATCTGGATAAAACGTAACATTGTTTGAATAATATATATGTATATGTTACCATCAAAATCCGATTTGACTAGTTGGAACAAAGCCAGAAGTTTGTTTATACATTATATTTGGTCAAGATTGTTTTTCTCGATTTAATTTCAACAGTAAAGCTTCATTTTTCTTTTCGTCGTCAACTGATCTCGTTTCTCTATCATTTTGTCTGTCGTGAATATAGTATTAATTAGGCAATACTAGAATTCACTACAATTTATTAGAAACTTCTAGTTTTCACTAAAACTTCTCTAGTTAAAACTCATATGACTAGTGAAAACTAGTATTACCTAAAATTTCTTTTACGAGGATAAGCCTGATATCTTCCTAATCGTGCAATCATGCGTTAGGAGGAAAATAAAAACATAGTAATTGAAATTTACAAAATAAATATATTTATGAACATAGTAACTGAAATTTACAGAAGAAATATACTTATGATGTACATTATTTGTTTCCACATGGAAAACTGTTATGACATTTAGAGTTGCAGAGAATTCCCTTCTTCTTGCACAAGCATCTTTTTGAAATGCAACCTTTCTCGCAAACACAACATGTGAACCTTTATGGTGCCATCACTGCTTTCCTAGCTGCCATCCTCAAAGAAATATCTGTATCTGGTATCTCTTCGAACATCAGGAATTTCTCCTGATAAACATCAAATTCGGATCTACAAAAGATATTTTTTCATAATCATATTTTGAGCACTCTCTAAATAAAACAAATACATAAAAGATAAAAAAAACCTACCTGCAATATAATTTATCCACCTTTCCATCCTTAGTTCCAACCTTGTGCAAATCTTCATTTTTTTCTAGCACAACTTCAATGATATTTCGAAAATCTGCCTTTGCTCTGTCCATATCTGGGATTGGGATTATGACGTTATCTTCTGTTTCAATTGGGGTGGGTGGCATTGAAAATACATTTTGTTTTCTTGGCCTGTTTAGACAAATTTTCATGTAGTTTTTTTTCTGGATGATGTGATGTAAACTCCATTAGGACCAACCTTATGATGTTCTTCAGCAGAGGTTTCAGCTTCATTCTGTTGCACATTCATCTTGATGACTTTCTGGAGTTCATCCTCATCTTCAATGTTTTGAGAACATCTGATGGCAATGCTGAAGTTGCGAGTCCTAATCTTGGATCTATCCAGAACATGGCTTGATAGGGTTTTGTTCCAGAATGAAAAGCTTGGTTTTTCATAAATTTAACAAATCAAAGGCCTTTAATTAACTGCTTTTAACTAGTAAAAATTATAAATAATTACAAACAAAGAATCTGCCTTTGCTCTGTCCATATCTGGGATTGGGATTATGACGTTATCTTCTGTTTCAACAGGGGTGGGTGGCATTGAAGATACATTTTGTTTTCTTGGCCTGTTTAGACAATTTTTCTGTCAATTCCAGTTTCCCTAAAATGTCTTAATGAATTCTAGTATTGACTAGTTTAGTGATAGGCAAACTACAGCCCACGGGCCACGAAGATTTGTGGGGCCTGTGGTCCGTGCACAAGTTAAGATTTTTTCAAAAATTTTATTACAAAAATGTTAAATTACATAAACAAGCAGCATAATTATTTAATTAAATTTAAATTTTTTACGCTAAACTGCCCCTTTAAAAAAATCTAGAGTGTGCCACACTTGACTTTCCAATATTTTTGAATATACAACCTATTGAAGCACAGATTTTGAGGCAATGGTAGTGATAGGGAGCATGAAAATTGAAAATTCATGCTCCCTATCACTACCATTTTACTTCAAAAATTCGTTGAAAATGGAACATTGGTTTTCGGCATAATCACAATATTTTCCTCTACTATGAATACCTCATTTATCAGAAAGTAAAAACATTTTTTTAACATGCAGCCTGCTAGAGACCTTACAGAAGTCCGTATGGTCCGTGGTCAGAAAAGTTTGTCCACCACTAGACTAGTTAATATTAGTATTCATGAACGGGTTTTGTTCCAACTAGTTTCAACTAGGCAAATCGGGTTTTAACTAATTTCGGGTTTTGTCAGTTATACATACATACATATATATATAAAAATACACGTGTATATTATTCACTCTGTATATGTATACTATATACAGGGTGATTCCAAAAGATTGTGCCAAAATTTACAGACTTGTAGAGGATAAAATTCTGAGTAAAAAATGTCTAGTCATATATGATATTTTGATTTGGAGTTCCATTTAAAAGATATAATACTTAAAAGTTTTATGATGTCATTTCTTTTTTGAAATGACATCATAAAACTTTTAATGACATCACATGAGAAACAAAAACATTGAAAAAATTAAGTACTGAAATGAAGTTTATTGGCTTAAATTAACAAAATTGTAAAGTAATGCAACTTTAATTAATAATGTGAGGTGAAATAACATTGAAAAAATTAAGTACTGAAATGAAGTTTATTGGCTTAAATTAACAAAATTGTAAAGCAATGCAACTTTAATTAATAATGTGAGGTGAAATGTTTGATGTTTGCAAAAATAACTTTGGACAGTCATCTGTCTGCATTGTAGAAAATTAGTTGTACATACAAGTAGTTTCTTGATCTCTATAACCTTACATTATTGGGCTCTATTAGAGGATTATGTGCAATCAAATGATAAAGATCAATTTGTTATTACTATGTGATAAAAAAATAAAATATTTTTTATGTTTTATATTCTTATCATCATTCTAGATTGTTTTTTAAAGAATGCAGAATGAATAATCTATAATAAAATTTAAAATTTTCATAACATTTTTTTCTGAGGATTGAATGTTTTTGGAATAACTATCACTATTTTATTTTAGATAATCAATGAATTTTTAAATACTGCAAAAATTTATTTGGAAAATTTAACAAAGTAAGTGTATTTAAATCACTTATATAAATTATTTTATAAGATAAAATATTTAATTACAGATATCCCTCCTATAACATGGTAGATATGTTCCTGAAAAACAACATACTATGTGAAACTATGTTTTGTGAGACCTGAAGCCAATACAAAAAAGAGAGTTATGTTCCAAAACCAATTAAAAATAAATAACTTTTTTTAATTCCATATAAGAAATTTAATTTTTATTAAGAATATTAATAACACAAAACATAAAGATAGAAAAAATATATATACATAAGACCCTAAAAAACAATCTACATAAAACAAAAGAAAAGAAAAAAGTATACAGCCTATATAACATTCATTCAATGATTATGTCTTCCTTATCATTGTTTTGTTAAAATGAGAACGTTTTCTTCTTTAACAATATCAACTTCACATTCTGAACTTTTTTATGCATTTGACATTTGTGTATCTTCTGTTTTCTTTACAAAATCTGTAATCTAACCTGCTATTGTGAAAAGTAAATCATAATACTATAGTTTTTTTTCTAATTTTGTATTTATAAATTACAGAAATATGTATTATGGTTTACTTTTCACAAAGTTATCCGTGATTATCGATCGGCATAGGATGTAAAATGGCGGCGGAATGCGCTAACTTGCTAGAAAACAATTGTTCCTTAAGATGTAGACCCTACCCAAAAAAATTTATGAATAAAAAAAATGTTTCTTCTCTTTCACATTTCTTTATTGAAGAATAAAAACTTATTTTTTATCCAAGAACACAAAATACACAATTGTCGTTTGGAACACAAAATACTCAATTGTTGCCAATTAACTGAATTTCAAATCGAAATCATTAGGTTTAGCTGATAAGTAGATAGTATTGCATTCGTTCTAATCCGCGACTTTGCAGTCTTCCTTATCACTGTTTTGTTAAAATGAGAACGTTTTCTTCTTTAACAATATCTTCACATTCTGAACTTTTTTATGCATTTGACATTTGTGTATCTTCTGTTTTCTTTACAAAATCTGTAATCTAATCTGCTATTGTGAAAAGTAAATCATAATACTATAGTTTTTTTTTCTAATTTTGTATTTATAAATTAAAGAAATATGTATTATGGTTTACTTTTCACAAAGTTACCCGTGATTATCGATCGGCATAGGATGTAAAATGGGGGTGGAATGCGCTAACTTGCTAGAAAACAATTGTTCCTTAAGATATAGATCCTACCCAAAAAAATTTATGAATAAAAAAAATGTTTCTTCTCTTTCACATTTCTTTATTGAAGAATAAAAACTTATTTTTTATCCAAGAATACAAAATTCACAATTGTCGTTTGGAACAAAAATACTCAATTGTTGCCAATTAACTCAATTTCAAATCGAAATCGAAAACAGAATCTATATTGTCCCTCACATAGCAAATTATCTAAATTGCATTTATGACTAATTTTAGCAAAGTATTTCCCAATGATTGCATTTTATGTATGTATTGTGTGTTCCTAGTATGGATTTACAAAAATTAATGAAAATATTTTGCATTGTAGAAGAGTAAATGTAATTTTCTAAATGTGTTAAGTAAAAACTGTATTGCAGAAGTACCATGTTATATGAAGGTTTCCGCAATTTTCAAATTTTGTTAGAGCAAAACTGTGTTGTAGGACGCTGTGTTATTGGAGGGATAAGTGTATTTCATATTATAAAATTTTAATACTTTAAATTATTTTCATTTTGTTATATGGATCATACTAAAGGATTTTAATTATGCAAATATTTTTCCTTATGTCTATCATATAAATTATTTTCTTAATAGAAAACTAAAATATCATGATGACTAAATTGAGTTTACTAGATCAGCATAATTTGCACATGATACTAATTGAGAGTTGAAAAAGTCTAATAATGATTTTATATAGAATATTGAAGGACTACTTTATAAGATAATCATTTTGGTATTTAAGCAAGGTTTACTGATATAAATACCAAAAATTTTTCATGGAAGTCCTATATTCTAATAAAAAATTATTGAGTGCTTCATTCCAAATTTTTTTGTAATCAATACATCAGTATCATTCTGGTAACTCTTGCTAGCAATATAGGCAATAGTTACTACTCTTCTAGAAAAAATCTGAACATAACTAATTCATTGCAAAATTGCCAAAACTCAAAATACTTTAAAATACTTGAATTGTATATCATGTCAAGATAAAGCATTTTAATTATTTCTATTTAATATCTATATAATTTTGTTATTTTATTACCTGTATGTTTATGCTAAAGCATTTGCTTATGTATTTATTGCTTTATTATTTTAATTTTTTCACTAATTTAAATATAAAAATATATATATAAGTGATAAAATTAATAGATATAAAAACATTTATATTTAATTTATTGCAATTTTAACATTTATTGCTGCCATATATGTTAACATAATATGTCATTAAAAATCCAGATTGTTTGTAGAAGATATAATAGAAGTAACAAGCACTATTAGCATTAGTTCGAAGAATATTTAATCAAAATATCATAGTACTTTTGACTAATATATAGTCATCCTCAGCAAACATACATACATATAAAATGGAATAAATAGCATAATAAATAAATACATTTTTATTGAAAATAAAAATTTAAATTAGTAATAAAATGCATTTTATTACTAGTTTAAATTTTTATTTACTATGCTATTTTGTTCCATTTGATATGTATGTATGTATGTTTGCTGAGGATGACTATATGTTAGTCAAAAGTAATATGATATTATGATTAAATATTATTCAAACTACTGCTAATAGTGCTCATTACTTCTATTATATCGTCTACAAACAATCTGGATTTTTAAACATTGTACTTATCTGCTGAATTCTTTAGTATAGTTGAGTTATCCCAATTAAGTTCAATATTTCTTTCAAGGACAATGTTAAATAATGCATTATTATTTTTGCCTGTTGATATGTCATATTTGTGCTGATCCTTTCAATCAATTGTTTTCTAGAAATTCTTATTATATTTTATGTTGTTATCAGCAGTGTCATATATTGGTATCTTGTATCTTTCAGCTTGTTCTTTGATTGATCTGATCCCTTTGTCATTACTAATTTTATTCCATATCATGGAATTTCTTTTGGTGGACATTATCATATATAATAAAGGAATAAGCGTGTGGAGTCCATGTTTCTGCGCATATGTAAACTCCCCTGCCAGAAGTGTTGCCTTTACTATTTTCTCTCGTCTCGAATCTAAGTAGTAGTAGTAGTAGTAGAATAGGGAGGGGCCTATTTCAGCCCAAGCATGCGACCAACATTGGTCTATTGTGCATCCCCAATCAATTTATCCCAGAAGAATGCCTGTCTTAAAAACAAACGACAGTATATTCTTCAATGGGACAGAAGCAAGATCCTCGGGAACAGAAAAATACATCCCCAAGAGATCACGCCTAAGCCACGAAAGGGCCACACATTCACATAAA
>AYEL01088779.1:0-12188 GCA_000484575.1 Olivierus martensii | reverse complement strand
TAATATTGAAAAATAATAATATCTTCAGATTTTAAATCAATTACAATATGAAAATATTACTAAACAAATATTGAATAAAATATTACCGTATATACTCAATTATAAGCCAATCCGTGTATAAGCCAACACCACAACTTCAGAGTTTGAAAATTGGTAAAAATGCATAACCCATGTATAAGCCTACCCCAGACTTTAGCACTTAAAATTTGATAAAAATTTGGAAACGATAAATTGAATGATCTTTGATTTTTAGTTACCGATATATTAATGCCATTTACAAAAATAAATATTTTATTGAAACTTTAAATATATACATATAAAATAAATTAATAAATGATTTTATTGAATCTTTAAATATATATATATAAAATAAATTATTATAATATAGACACCAATATATCAATTTAAAAAGTAAAATTTTACTTTACCCGAAGCGATCGAGCGCGTCGCGCCGCCGACTCCAACCTGCATTTATATAAGTGCATCAGATAGGCGATGCTGCGCTACCTGATGTGCCAACACACAGAAATTCATGACAATAATCCAGCTAAACTCCAGCCGCACTCCTCTACCAATCTCCCTGACTGAGGTGTTCATTATTTCAAGTTCTAACCACCTTTCTTCAATTAAGGATATTGAATCTCTCCACCGGCTGTTGTCGTTCAACAAACTCAACCTGTGCTAGAGATTTTACTGCATTCCCAGCAACTCTGCTCTTGGCGCTTCCACCCTGAACAACAAGAGGATACCTGGCACCCTGCGTCTTCGGACAACTTTAAATTTTTTGTTTTGTTTTGTTTTTTTTAAGCTAACCTCTGCCGCACCAGTCAGCATGTTTCCACCATATAATAATTCTATTTTCTTCCCTGTTAATTGTAATTCAATTTTCAATCAGTGTAAAATCATTGTTAACAGAATAGCTGGCATGTAATTTCCTTGTACAGACTGTATACTCTGAGCAAATAATTTAAATGTGTACAAGTTAAACTGTTATCGAAAAAGCCAACTGGATAATTCAGCATATCAACTTCTATGTTTTAATTGTATTAATATTTCAATTGTATTTTGATAATTTTATAATAAAATTGGCATTGGTTGCTCACTTCCTCCATTTCTCTTGTGATCTACCACACAATCTTATGGTAGAAACTTTTTACTTTTCTCTAGCTATCCTATACTCTTATCACTTTCCCTCCCCTTTTCCTTGGCTAAGCCTATGGTAAGTCAACTATCCCTTTGTTTTCGTAAATCCAGCTAAAGTGATCCAACGCAGTGTGCCAACGTAAGATTCTTGGATTATTGTCGAGTATTTCTGTGTTGCGGCGCATCAGGTAGTGTGGCATTGCCTATCTGATACACTTATATAAATGCAGGTTGGATTCGGCGGCGCAACACGCTCAATCGCAACAGGTAAAGTAAAATTTTCTCCAAAGCAAGATTGATGTCGGAGAATAAATCTGATACACTTATATAAATGCAGGTTGGATTCGGCAGTGCAACACGCTCGATTGCAACAGGTAAAGTAAAATTTTCTCCAAAGCGAGATTGATGTCGGAGAATAGAATAACGTAGCTTCAGAAAATATCAAGTTAACGAATAGTAATAAATTTTTATTATTTACATAAAAATATTTTCTTCTTATTGTTGTTACTGAATAACTGTTTTCTTTTCTAAAAAAGTTCATATTATAACAGTAAAAATTCCATTAAAATACATCTACATGACATGGCTCCCAGAGACTGTTCGAAGTTTCATTTTCCCTATAGTTGAGTTGAGTTCGTATTCAAATCTTTGATCGTATTTTAAAATGAGTGGATCACCCTAACGATGATGTCATACACCGTTACGATGACATTGTCAACATGATTTCTAGACGTTAATCGTGATATTTTGAAGTTTTGATTTTACTTACGATGAACTTTTTTGATAGACTAAAGTTATTTTTCAGTACAGATTTTAAATAATTATTATTTTTTCGTTATTTTAAACATTATTTTAGTTACTTTTTAATCTAATTAAATCATCGATGAGTTAAATATAATAAATACTTATCGATTACTAGCGAATGAATTAAAACATTCTTAATTAATAATTATGAAAAAATATATATATTTTTTCACTCAAATATGAATCCTAGGTAAGATTCTTGATTGAGTGTCGAGTTTTTGCGTCGTATCAGGCAGCGTGGCGTCGCCTATCTGATTACGATATATAGACGCAGGTTAGAGTCAGCGGCATAACGCGCTCAATCGCATCGAGAGTGGCGTCGCCTATCTGATTACGATATATAGACGCAGGTTAGAGTCAGCGGCATAACGCGATCAATCGCATCGAGATAAAATAAAGTTTTACCTGATATCATATTAAATGAATTATTGCAAAATTTCCTTCCTGATGATCATATTAAATGAATTATTACAAAATTTCCTTCCTGGTCTTCAGGAGACGCTCAATTAAGTTATTGGCTTTTGTCTTATTACTTCATTTCTCCAGCCAAAAAAAAAGTTGATTTTTTTGATCCGTGTATAAGCCATCCCCCACTTCAGAAATTTTTTTTTGAGAAACAAAACCTCAGCTTATACACGAGTATATATGGTAATTTTAAGTAAATTTAGTTATAATTTAACAAATTAATATATTTTTATGAATCATATACACTTGGAGCATTATCTGGTAGCATTGAAATATAGGCTATGTCAGCATGGATTTTCCAATCACTGAATTATGATGGAAGTTTAAATTGATAAACATAATGGAAATAGTATTTTCAATGGTCTATATGGATTAAAATTTTACCAAAGAATTACAAATGTGATAATGTTATATTCAAATATAAGCATATTTTTGTAAAAAACTTTTACAACAATGAAATTATTAATTTTTAATCACATCTTAAGTGCAAATGTATCTTCCCAATAAGCAAATATTTTTTCTAGAAACTATAAAATTGTATATCTCAAAAATAAAATGAACTATACTCTTAAATATATAATTTATGCACTAGAGAACTTTCCAAATAGTATAAAGCAGCAGTTAAATATATGAGATCAGAGTCCATACAGCACTATGAGCAAGTATAAAATCGTTTTATTACAGTAAAACGTTTTCGGACCCTCTACCGGTCCCTCGTCAGTACATGTTTCTTCAGATGTACTGAAACATGTACTGACGACGGACCAGTAGAGGGTACAAAAACGTTTTACTGTAATAAAACGTTTTTATACTTGCTCATAGTGCTATATGGACTCTGATCTCATATATTTAAGTGGTATATTATAAGCAAGTGGTTTTTTTCAACTTTAAGTATAAAGCAGCAGATCTCAACAATTGATAGTATACAAGTAGTAAACATACCATTGATGGTATACAAGAGATCAGTGGTGATATGTGTATAATCTTGACTTCCAATTTGTATACAAAACATATTTTGTTGAAGGTACTGAAATTTTTTAATTTTAGTTTTGGTGGTATATCAAGATATGACATATATAACTGCTATCTTCAATATGAATAGAATTCTATTATTCTATGTAAGTTTGTTTTAGTGATTTTTGCTGAAGATGACCAAAATATGGTCCAAAACATTTCGAATTGAATATTAATAAACGTACTTCTGCTAAGTAGTGCTTTGTTTTTCTTCTTCTATTGGTGGTATATATTTATGAAAAGGTTGAGAACTGCTGGTATACAATAATACATTTTATTGGCTCTAAATTCATATTATATTATTCTTTCTTTTAGTTGATAAACTACTTTAAATCAGGGCTGGGGAGCTGGCTTGGAATAGGTTAGGCTCCGGCACCGGCTTCAGAGCCACAGTATATTCCAGCTGTGGTTCCAGTTTCAGACTCCGGAGTCATTGTTTTAAAACTGAGGCTTTAGCTCCGGCTCCATCACTAAAAAAGTTTTTTTGGATATGACCGCTACCATGAAACATCACTTACCTTACTATCACATCATCATTTATTTTTTTAAATTGATATATTGGTGTTTGTATTATAATAATTTATTTTATACGTATATATTTTATTGGCAAATGGCATCGGTAACTAAAAATCAAAGATCACATAATTTATCGATTTCAAATTTTTATCAAATTTTAAGTGCTAAACTCGGGGTAGTCTTATACACATGTTGCACATTTTTACCTATTTTCAAACTCTAAAGTTGGGGGGCCAGCTTATATTTGAGTGTATATGGGAGATGGTAAGGAGCTGGAGCCAGCAGAAATTTTAATGGCTCCGGCTCCACTGAATATGATAAGCTTAGCTCTTGCTCCAGCTCCTCCAAAACTTCCTGGCTCCATGACTCCAGTTCCAGCTCTGCTTTAAATATTACTTATTTTATTTCAATAATCATTTTCTTATTTGTAAATAAGAAAATGATTATTGAAATAAAATAAATAAACAAATTCAAGTAGAGAATCATTAGATGGCATCTAATGATTCCCCACATGAATTTGGAGGAGATTTTTCAATGATGGAGCCAGCAGAAATTTTAATGGCTCCGGCTCTGGCTCCACTGAATATGATAAGATTAGCTCTTGCTCCAGCTCCTCCAAAACTTCCTGGCTCCATGACTCCAGTTCCAGCTCTGCTTTAAATATTACTTATTTTATTTCAATAATCATTTTCTTATTTGTAAATAAGAAAATGATTATTGAAATAAAATAAATAAACAAATTCAAGTAGAGAATCATTAGATGGCATCTAATGATTCCCCACATGAATTTGGAGGAGATTTTTCAATGATACTCCAAGATTAGAAGATTAAATCACAAAATTTCCACTCATTTATATGGCCTGATTGCTCAGATGAAATGTTTCAGCTTCAAACCAGAGAACCAATCCAAATCCCATACCACAACAAAGTCTGGATCCATTTGTATATTTTTTATATCAAGTCTGGATCCATTTGTCAATCACAGTCCAAAGTTCAAACACTATATAAAAGTCTGAATCTATCAATCAATCATCATTCCAAAACCTGGCTGATACCTTCATGAGATAGACTTAATTACTGAGTGGAAGTGTTTTGCATTTCCACACTAAAGGAATATGATTCAATTTTGGGTCCCATATCTCCAAATTTTTTCAGGAGAGGTTTGGTCTGATTCATTTGAATCCTATTTGGCCAACCACACAACTTGTACATGCTGCCATTTTAAGTATTTTGAATAGCCCTGCTATTTAGTTTCTGAAGAAAACTGAAGGCATCATAAAACTAAGAATGAATATGACCTCTTGATGAGTGTTGGCAGTCTTGGATAGGGGGCCTGAAATGTGCCCACCTTTTAATAATGCAAATGATTGGAATGTTACATTAAAAAATATACAAGGTAGTAATATTATAATGAAGTTCAAATAGAATTTCTATGATCAGAATGTATAAAGTTATCTTAGAATAACATTCAAAAGATATAAGTTGTGCATCCTAGAATAAATATTTAAGATTTTTATGACCAAATACTGGATATTAGATTTAATTTTTTAGATGGTGAGAGAATTTTTTATACTAATGTAATAAATTAACATATTTATTTTAACCTTTATTTTTTGGTCCTAAAAATTTACAATCAAAATATTGCATAAAATTTTACTTCAGTAGCTATTTTATTATTAAGCCATTATTCAATTTTGCAAAAGCATATTTTTTTTTTCTGTTTTTCAAAGTAAAAATTAAAAATATTATTTTGTTAAATACAAAGATCAAAAATAAGTGCAAAGAGCAGGATAATTGATATATTAAATATTTAAGATTTTTATGACCAAATACTGGATATTAGATTTAATTTTTTAGATGGTAAGAGAGAATTTTTTATACTAATGTAATAAATTAACATGTTTTAACCTTTATTTTTTGGTCCTAAAAATTTACAATCAAAATATTGCATAAAATTTTACTTCAGTAGCTATTTTATTATTAAGCCATTATTCAATTTTGCAAAAGCATATTTTTTTTTTCTGTTTTTCAAAGTAAAAATTAAAAATATTATTTTGTTAAATACAAAGATCAAAAATAAGTGCAAAGAGCAGGATAATTGATATATAAAAACTTTAGATTTTTCTTTTTTAACTTAAAATAAATTTATTGAAGCACTTTCAACTAGGGATTGCAAATTTACCGACTTTTTCTATTACCGGTAATTTGGTAAAATTTTCAAACAAAACCAGTTTACCGGTAAATTACCGGGAATTCTTTAAACCGTGAATATGAAATAAAAATTCATGATAATAAGACATTTTATTTGATTTTATTGATTTAGGATTCTTTTTATTAATCTCTTAAAAAATTAATAAATAAAAGTGAAAAAAAACATATAAAGTAATATTATATCACAAATCATGACAGCCTCACAGGACGCACAAAATGGCTTGGCGGACCGCCTTTTGGACAGCCCTGAGCTAGAACAACAATCAAATACCAGCATCCATTTTTTAGACATCAATATCACCATACTTAACAAGAAATTCACAACAATTGTGTAAAGAAAAAACCTTATACACCAACCTTCATTCCTAGGTGGTCACTTGATCCTCACAAGTATAAAATAGCAGCATTCCGCTTCCTACTACAAAGACTAAGAACACTGTTCAGACCATTTAACTAAGCAAGCTGAATACATCATCATAGTTGATCAAGAAATATACTGCACAGATATGATGCAACATTCATAAATAATATTAACAAATCCATCGAAAAATACATGCATAGTATCTCCACCCCTGGGACGATACAACAGCAAGATAAAATGTAGTTACATCCAGTACAATAGCATAAAGCTATTGAGCCTTTAAACAATGCATTAGTAAAGGATAATAAGTTTTTAACTTATAGTCTGCTGCATGCCACTTTCCATACTTTAAAAAACATTAAACCACCAACAATACCACTACAATGAGCCGGAATATATATCATCCTCATCTATAACAATGATCTTGATAGGTAAAAAATTTATGTCGGTAGTACTATGATATCTTTAGACACCGATTGAAAGAACACCAAAATAGCATAAGAAAAGCAAGCTTCAACACAGCACTCTTCAAACATTGCTAGCAGTATGATGTCACTGTCCAATGGAATCAAGTAATCAAGTAAGCGAGTCGTCAAGGGGATAAGTAAAGCAGAAGATATAAAAATGGCTGAAGCCATCGTCATCGGGCAGTATAATAATAAAACTTACTTTATATATGATAATCGACCCATTATAATGCCCCTCCAGTGCTTATATAACCGCAGAAGATATAAAAATGGCTGAAGCCATCGTCATCGGGCAGTATAATAATAAAACTTACATTATATATGATAATCGACCCATTATAATACCCCCCCAGTGCTTATATAACCCCCATATAATTTTGTTTATTTTAACGATTTTTATTTTTATTTTATTAATTTTGTTTATTTTAACCATTTTATTTTAATTTGTAATTTATTTAGTAGGGCTTATTGCTCCCTTACTTGTTTAATAATTTTAACTTGTATGTAACCTTAATATTTGTTTATAATTCCTTATTTCTTTTGTTATAAGTAATTTAAATAACATTCTACATATATTCCAAAAACGTTGTATTCTAATTGTTTTTAAAAAAGCTGATGATGACTTTGTGAAGTTGAAAGTACTTCTTTAATAAATTATTATTTTTCCAATGAATGTTTGAATTAGAGCTTATTTTTTACATATACAGTCATTATATAAGTGGAAGATTATATATACAGGTAGGCCTCGATTAGTGCGAGTTCGAATAATGCGATTTCGATTAGTGCGACTTATAAAATTGATACTGTTTTTCAGTTAGTGCGAGCAAATATTCGATTAATGCGAGTTGTAAGCATAGACCAGTCTTACTAACAAAGCTCTGTCTCCTTTTATGATGTCAATTAACAAATTACCTTTACTTTTCAGTTAGTAAAACCAGACGAGCAGCAGTCCAACAACAGTCACTTGGCATTGAAGGGGTGAAACATCAGAAAGATGGGCTTTTGGCCATTAACTGTTTAACATTGCTGTACTATTATTTAGCTTTGCTATCGTATACATACGGTATAGTACAGAATTTTCTCTTTTAAAAAGTATCGAAATGGATAAAAGGAAGAGCACTTTTGGCAAATAAACAGGAAACGAAAAAAAGAAGAGGTTAGTGATTACGCTAGAGCAAAAAATGGATGTGATTAAGCGACATAAAAGCAGTGCTCCACTTCCGCTTTCGATTTGCTCTTTTGGTTTCGATTTAGCGGTTGGTTTGATGATGGTATGAGACGCAATTCCTGGTAGGTTATTAATTTAGATGATGAACAACAATGTAAAATATGAAAATAACACTAACTGTTTAAGAAATATTTAAGTTAGTATTGTGGTTATTCATCGTGAGGTTAGCTAATGGCCAGAATCTCACAAAGCAAGAACCAATTACCATATTTTACATATAGTTAATACTTCGAATAGTGCGAATTCGAATAGGGTGAGAAATTCGTGGAACCAATTATTTGCACTAATCGAGGCCTACCTGTATATATATATATAAGATATTAGATTATTACACTGCTCCATTTCTTAATAAATAATCAATCAAACTTTAAGCTCTTTGAGCAGGGAAAGAAAAAAGTACTTCACTTTTAAACTAGAAAACTTTTAATATAAAGCACTTTCGGCTCTACCGAGCCCTCTTCAGTATTAAATCTCTAACCTATAGCATACATTAACATAATAACAGTTAAAAATTCACAGTAACATTCTAAAATTCTAACATTATGTTAGAATTTTAGAATGTTACTGCAAATTTTTAACTGTTATTATGTTAATGTATGTTAATATATGCTATAGGCTAGAGATTTAATACTGAAGAGGGCTCGGTTGAGCCAAAAGTGCTTTATATTAAAAGTTTTCTAGTTTAAAAGTGAAGTACTTTTTTCTTTCCCTGCTCAAAGAGCTTAAAGTTTGATCAATTATTTATATATATACACATTATAGATTGAAAAAATGAGTGAAAATGTAACTAATCAGTTATATTAATAAATGTTTATGTTTTTTCATACAAATTGATGAATCAACAGACATGTATGATACAGCTCAATTGCTTATTTTCATTCACATGGTTTTTGAAAATTTTACTTGTAAAAAAGAAATGTTAGGCATGGTTCCTTTGAAAGAAAGAACAAGCAGTATAGATATATTCAACACTTTAAAATCTTCATTTCTAAATGGAAACTTCCAATTTGTAAATTAATTTCAACAACAACAGATGGAGCAAAGACAATGATTGGCCATAAGAATAGATTTATAGCACTGTTCCGAAATTGTGACAAATTCCCAAGTTTTCTTTCCTATCACTGCATAATCCATCTGCAAATTTTAGCAGGTAAGAGATCAAATACAAAAGAAGTCATGAATATAACATTCAAAATCTCAATTTGAGAGAAATCTCTTCAAAGGTATCTTTTTCAATCTAAACTTGATGAAGGAAAATCAGAAATGTTATTACATACAGATATAAGGCGGCTAAATAGAAATAAATTTCTACAACAATTTCATGATTTGTTAAGTGAAAAATAAATTTTCTTAAAGAGCAAGGTGACAAATGCAAGTTTAAATGAAAGTTGGCTCTGATTTAGCATATTTTACATCCAAATTAAGTGATTTGAATTTAAAGTTGCAAGGAAAAAACAAGGCAATAAATCACAAGATTAGTTGCATTAATGCTTATAAAAAATCTGTTTGTAATGTTGATTAAAAATCTCCAACAAAAAAACATTTTCCAAATATGAATGACCATTTTCAAAAACATCCCAATTTTAATTATAATTTTGAAAAATTTGTTGTAAAAATTAAAAACATTATTGAGGATTTTAATGCCAGATTTGGTGGTTTTTAAAAAATTGAGCAGTATTGCATTATACTGCTTTTGTAAATTACATTTCACGTTATTAAGTATGATATGTTGCAGTAAATTCCCAATAAATAAATTTCTTCAAATACACTTATTCTATCTGTAGATATTGAACAATGTGAATAAAAAGCATACACACAGGGCCGGATTTACCAATAGGCCGAGTCTTAGTTATGTCTAAATTCATTTATTATTAACTGACTAACATACTATTTGTCTATACAGGGCTGGATTTACCTATAGGCCGAATCCCAGGGCCCCCCGCTATTCTAGGGGCCCCAAAACTATCAATCAGTTTTCAACTTTTATAAACTTTTAAAAAAATGGGTTTTTATTAAAGTGCTAGATAGAAAGTAAAATTTTAAAAAGGTTCCTTATAAGAAATCACAACAAGCACTTGAAGCAGGATAAAAACATTAATTTATTATAATAAAACTTTTAAAACTGCTTACTCATATCACAAATTAGTTTAATGGATTACTGCACTAATAGCAGCCAGAAAATAATCAAATTAATTTATTATAATAAAACTTTTAAAACTGCTTACTCATATCACAAATTAGTTTAATAGATTACTACACTAATAGCAGCCAGAAAATAATCAAATAGTCTTTTAATATTAATCAAAACAAGTGGATTACTGCACTAATAGCAGCCAGAAAATAATAAAATAGTCTTTTAATATTAATCAAAACATGTTTTGATTAATATTAAAAGACTATTTTATTATTTTCTGGCTGCTATTAGTGCAGTAATCCACTAAACTAATTTATTATTAGAAATATTAAACACTACATATACTAATAATACAATTGTTTTCCGGAAACGCTTTCGGCCTATTATGGCCCTCCTCAGCCAGTAATCTCAAGCGAGTGACTCAAGCGAGAGTCACTTGCTTGAGATTACCGGTTGAGGAGGGCTATAGTAGGCCAAAAGCGTTCCGGAAAGAGATTGTATTATTAGTATATGTAGTGCATATTATATATTAATAATAAATTAGTTTTTTATCCTGCTTCAAGTGCTTGTTGTGATTTCGTAAAAATTAGTGTTTTTATCCTGCTTCAAGTGCTTGTTGTGATTTCTTTTGCTATTTAGAAGCAGCAGAATTCAGTTGTTTACAATTAGGTTCCTTATAAGTTATAAGGAGCCTTTAAAATTAGACATAGCTGATTTGAATTTTTAGGGGCCCCAAAGCCTTGCTCGTCCTAGGGTCCCTAAAAATGCAAATCCACTCTGCATACACATAAAGGATATCATTTGCTTTTCAATCTTTTAATCCATTTTATGCATTTGACATGTATATGTGTATGCTTTGTTTCAAATTTCAATTGAAATTTGAAACAAATATTATGAATAATAACTGACCAAAAATGTTTTATTTCAAAATTTGAACAAATGCATAAATTTGAGCATCACTTTGCTCAATTTAAAACCTTTTCTCATGTAATAAGTTAATTATATGAATAAACAGATCATTTAAATTCAAAGTGAAAAGCAAATCCTTCTAAAATCTTGCAACTAATCAATACTAGACTTATTCTTATAGCAAAAGGTTCACAGTTTTTTATTTCACAAATATGACTGAAGTTGTAGGCAAGGTCAGGAATGTTAAGCAAGATAAATATTGAACTTCATCTCATACTAGAGATTTAATAACAAAAACTGTTGAGTGGATTTCTAATAACAAAGATGGATTCACCTATCAAAGGAATACTCCCAAGGACCAATAGGATAATGAATAGAGATGCAATCAATATTTCCTACTCTATATATTTACAGCATTTTGATATTTAGTAAATATCAATATATTTTTCTATTATTACTAACAAGGGGAGATCGCAGCTATCGGGTCCGGGATTTGGACAATTTTTATATATGTTAATCTACAATAAAAAAAAAATAAGGAGACACGTGTTCGAGCTTTCCTTCGAATGCACTTCAGAACATGCAAAATCGGCTTCCAAAAATCTTAATTTTCTAATATCACTACTATATACTATTAAAAACATCTTGTCTGGAACGTGTGGGCGTGACCTGATGGTTATGGTGCCCTGGTCCGGGATTTGGACAATTTTTATATATGTTAATCTACAATCAAAAAAAATAAGGAGACATGTGTTCGAGCTTTCCTTCGAATGCGCTTTAGAACTTGCAAAATCGGCTTCCAAAAATCTTAATTTTCTAATATCACTACTATATACTATTAAAAACATCTTGTCCGGAACGTGTGGGCGTGACCTGATGGTTACGGTGCCCGACTGTCATGCAGTTTGTCGTGGGTTCGATTCTTGAATATTTTTT
>AYEL01088778.1:0-14629 GCA_000484575.1 Olivierus martensii | reverse complement strand
AAAAAAAAATTATCTTTCAAATAAAAGTATCATGGTAATTTTAAATAAAAACATCGTATTTCTAATTATATTAAAAAAAAAAAAAAAATCAAGAATTGAACCCACGACAAACTGCATGACAGTCGGATACCGTAACCATCAGGCCACGCCCACAAGTTCCGGACGAAACGTTTTTAATAGTATATAGTAGTGATATCAGAAAATTAAGATTTTTGGAAGCCGATTTTGCATGTTCTAAAGCGCATTCGAAGGAAAGCTCGAACACGTGTCTCCTTATTTTTTTTGATTGTAGATTAACATATATAAAAATTGTCCAAATCCCAGACCCGACAACTGCGACCTCCCCTTGTAAGTATCAATAATATTAATAGTATTCTTTCAATATTTCGTAGTCAATATAACTAAGTATTGACAAAATCAGATAAATTTAATTTTAATACTTGGTAGAAAACTTTTTCAATTACATATACAGTGGACTCTTGATTTTACAAACTTGTATGGACCCCTAAAAAAGTTTGTAAAATGAAAAGTTCATAAATGAAAATGGCATTAATTTATATTAGGGACTTTTTGGGAACAACTAAATAGTTCATAAAAACACGAGTCCACTGTAAAAAAGATATCATTTGCTTTTCAATGTTTTAACCTAGGGGTGGGCAACCTCCAGCCCGCAGGCCACATTATTTTATTATATCTAATACCAACGCTATGTATACTTACATATCTGTACCTTCTCTTTTTTAAATAAATACTATCATCATCAATTGTTTTTCTTTTGGCCTGTGGCCCACAATAAATTTTTCTATACAGCCCCCTACAAAAAAAATGTTGCCCACCCGTTTTAACCCATTCTATGCATTTGACAAGTATATATGTCAAGATGACGGGATAAAAAACAATATAAATAAAATCTGATCCTGAGTTATACAGTGGAGCTATCATGGAGCGGTTTTTTTGCCTTTATTGGGTGAAAATACGTCTCCAATGATGGGTCCCAAATTTTCCGATTACTGAAATTTCTTTTTAAATTCCATTCTAAAAATAGAAAATGTGAATGAATAGTATTCATAGAATTTAAATTATTTTCATCGAATCTTATCGATTCTGCTTTCTATTCTATTATATTTTTAGTAATCTTATTTTGATTTTGAGGTGAAATAAATTTATTTTTGTAATTTTAAGTAAAATATTGAACTGTAAAATTTATAAAATTGAAAAAATTTTGCTGATAATATAAAAATTTTGGTTAATTCTGTTAAAGTATAGAATATTTTTACTTATCATCCTCAGGCTATAAAAAGGGGCAAGGCACTTTTATTGTTTTATGGCATTCAGTCATTTTGTGGGAAACTGGAGTCAAGCCTTACTTTACTGTTCTATCAATACATATGGTATTGGGTGTAGTGTGTCAACAATGTATCCCAAGGCCAATTAGACTGTGGGCGATTTTCATATATGTCATGTTTTTGGTTATAAATTTGAAAATTTATAAAAAATTAAAATAAAAATTATTGAAATGAAGAGAAAACATATCAGTAAATATGCATTATTAAAAAATGACAATATTTTAATAAATTTTTGTCACTTTTCAACTAATTAACTAACTAAATTAATTAAAATTTGCATAACAGTTGATTTTTTATCAATAACTTTTTTAATCATCATCCAATTTTTTTCATTTATACCTTATTTAATTCACAAGATTTGCTACTATCTAAACAGACTAAAGATTTCGTTGGATGGCTAAGATTTCATATAAAACAATCGTGTTTTCTCCAATATCATATAGTAAACAAAAAATTGTGTAAGAAATAAAATTCAAAAAAATTTGTTACATCATTAGAATCACAATAAAAAACATAATGAATTGTAAAAATTTCAAAAAATTTCAATGAAAATTAAATGAGATTTCTCAATTTTCATTTTTTTTGTTTTTTTTTTTGCACATTAATTAAGTTTAATTACAAAAAAGCCATGGTAAACAAGAGGTTAAATTTCATTTTTATCATACATTTATTAATATTGAACTAATTATGAGAAAGAAATTTAAAAGAAAATTATGAAAAAAGTTTAGCATATTAGAATATTATCTGTAGGTCATATTGCAGCTTGAATCTAATTCAGCTATCTCCAATTACATCAGATATTTCTCTGATAGATCTATATCAGTGGTTCTCAACCTTTTTTCTGTTGAGGAACACTTTTTAATATTTTAAAGTTTGGCGGCACATCTAAATATTTTAAATAATTTAGATTTAACAACGAATTTTTATTGACAGATTATTATATTTATTTTTATTTATTACATTCAGATTACAGACATACTCATACACGGGATCATTAAATGGCTGTCCTAATTAAGTTATAGCGCCATCTGCAGATTTTGTCTTTTTAGAAAAACTATAAATTTTAAAATTTTAATTTTTATTCCTTAATTTTTAAATTATGAATAATGACAAAAATTTTGACTATTGCAGAAATTTGAGGATATTAAATTACAATTTCAGGATATTTAGAGATGGCCTCTCTAACATTTAATTTAGATTTTCTGTTAAAATGTTCAACTTCTATTAGAGCTTTGTTAAATTGCACCTTGAAATTTGCTATTTGCGATATATTTGTAGGCTTACTTTTTTCAGTATCAGACTCGAGTTTGGTATTTGGGATATATTTGTAGATTTACTTTTTTCAGTATCAGACTCGAGTTTTCTTGTTGGCGCTGGAGATGGTCTGCTTGATCCAATAATTTTTCAAAATCAGTATTTGCATTGGACATTGAATTTTTATCAAATTTTAAGTGCTAAAGTCTGTTTAGGCTTATACACGGGTTTCATATTTTACCAATTTTCAAACTCTGAAGTCAGGGAGTCAGCTTATATTCAAGTATATATGGTAATTTAGTAAATTTAATTCTAATTTTTCTTTTATATATGTATATATTTATTCTCCAGCAGAGTGAGTGGAGCACTCATTTGGTCCACTGGAGTTGAGTATCAAATGGAAAATTTACATCATTGTCTGAAATGAGCCGACACACTGCACTTAAAAAATTAAAATGACCTCTTATCAAACTAAATTAATATGTTACATTGGCATTAGAGCAGATACCTTAGGCTACCTTCAATAACCCTCTTGCATTGTCTGTTTTTTATTTCTTATAACTTGATGTGTAAAAGTGCTAGCTGCTAGGCCTATGAGTTAGGCTATAGGACTATATTTTAATCATTAATCAGAATCCTATGCATAAGTTTCAGTTTGGCTTAGACCACAACACTTTCCATAAAATAGTCTAAATATGGCTCCAAAAGGCAAAAATTTATCACTTACGAGTCGAGACTCATAAATTGACTAATAACACTATAGGGGCCTTTTCATGAATTTAGATAACTGATATTATTCATTACTTACTATCTTTTTTTTCTTTTGTATGGTAAGCTTGGTGGCTAAATTTTGATTGCCCCTTTCCACTCAAATAGAGTACTAAGGGAGCCGTTCTGAGCCAAAATTAAATGCAAAATGTAGTAAAAGCAAAGAACCCTTCCAACTTAACCTATGTGATGACATGTGTGAAAGTAACTCTGTATAGAGGAGTATTAATAACTTATTTTAAGTTAGGTAGAAACTTAGAACTATTGTTAGTAGAAATTAAGTACTATGTTATTAGAAACCTAGAACCATGTTAGTAGAATATCTAGAAAGTATGTTAAGAGGAAACTTATTTTAAGTTAGTAAAAGACTTATAACTATGTTAATACCTAAACTAATAATTTTTTTTTTTTTTTTTATTTTATTTATTTTTTTATTAAATAAAATGTTAGTGTGTTAATAACTTAGAACTAGACTTATATCTATAATCAATATACCACATTCACTCAGCTTAAGAATTGATAGGACAGAAGGTGTTAGCAATACCAACCAGACCTAACCTAAATATTCTGATATCTCCACTCCCACAAGAAAGAAAGTGTGGGGGTAGACATACCACCGACGCACCTCAGCCATCGGGAAAAACCAATGGAAATACGTCATTGGAGAAAAACCAACAGCTGAAGTGCACCGGAGGAAGCAGTTTGCTTGGAAATAAGAATCCATTCACACAAACACATTCACTCTATACCACTGGCATTATATGCAATGAGATTGGAAATCTGACACCAAATAAAGCGATCAGGAACAGAACTAGAGGTAAACAATTAGAAACATGCTAGAATCAGAAGAAAACTACTGAACAATCAAAAATACAAGAAATAGTAATGAGAAACACTGGGAAACAGCTGGAAACACAAATAAGCGAAAGTACGCTTATTTGTGTTTCCAGCTGTTTCCCAGTGTTTCTCATTACTATTTCTTGTATTTCTTGTATTTCATTACTTACTATCATTAGCCTTAAATAGTTAGAAATAATATATATAGCTCTAGCCCTAGGTAAGTAGGGACTTAAGGAATCGGAAGTCGGTTGCTTTTTCCGACTCAGACTCCGACTCTGAGCAGTTTAAAAATCTGACTCTGACTCCCGACTATGGGCAATTTAAAAATCCGACTCCATCCAAAAACCTCTGACTTCCCGACTCCGACTCCGCAACCCTGCTGAAAAGTGATATATTAATATTTAAAATGCAACCATCTAGCCATGTTTTTTAGGTCTAGCACTATTGTGCACTTAATGAATAATAGTGTAAATATATTTTTAGGCTTTTATATGTATTAGCAAATGAAAGAGAGCTGGAACATAACTACCACAATAACAAGGTATGATTGTATTTGATGAAAATTTTATAATTTTTATTATAAAATTTTCATCAAATACAATCATACCTTGTTTTACTGTAATTTAAATAAAATTAAAGCAGAATGATTTGTTTATTTGCTATTGCTTTAAATTTAAATTTAATTTGGGCATTTAGCACATGGACTATTCAAAAAGAAATGGCAAGGTATAAGCTAAATAGATAATATTCATCATTAATTACTGTAATATATATAAGGCATTATTGCTTTCACATTAATATTTTTGGAAGTTTTTAACCTTTCATTATAATGTCAGTGATTTTCTAGGACTCAAGATTCAATCTGAAATTCTCACATTGGAATTAATAGTATCTGAATTTTTATTTCATTAATTTCATCTAATGAATTTTTAAAGGAGCACATCACTTTCATAGAACAAGGAATAAAAATTTTTCAAAAGTTCTTTATTTAGCAATTTAAAAAAATAATTACCATAATAACTACCATAAGGATATATAAGAAAATATATAGGTGAATAAAAATATATAGATAAAGATTTTTATTTATTTCAATATTCCAAACATAAGTTTCAAAAAAATAAAAACAATTATGATAATTTGAACACAAAATGCAACTTCTGGAAACACCATAACTAGATAATGAATGTAACTGATACTAAATATAGTGTTTCATTTTATAAAATCTAATAATTTAAGAAATTCCATTATAACTTTAACAAATCTTATATAATATTGATATGAACTTTTTTGTTTGTGAGAAATATTTGCTAAACCATATATTGATCATACGTTGTTTCTGAAAAATAATGCATTATTATTATTATTATTATTATTATTGTTGTTGTTATTATTAAGAAGTAATAAAGCGAAACGAGTAAAATGTATTTATTTATGTCAGCATAATTTTACATTTTTAAATCACACTTACAGATAGAAATAAAACATTGACTTTATGGCAATTATATTGAA
Organism: Olivierus martensii; assembly: GCA_000484575.1. Taxonomy (NCBI): domain Eukaryota; kingdom Metazoa; phylum Arthropoda; class Arachnida; order Scorpiones; family Buthidae; genus Olivierus; species Olivierus martensii. The sequence continues at coordinate 8,912 of AYEL01088778.1, read as the reverse complement.
CCTCGGTTAAGTAGTAGTAGTACTAGTAGTAGTACTAGTAGTAGTACTAGTAGTAGTAGTAGTAGTAGAATAGGGAGGGGCATGTTTCAGCCCAAGCACTGCGACCAACGTTGGTCTATTGTGCACCCCCAATCAAATCATACGAGAAGGCCTGTCTTAAGAACAAACGACAGTATATTCTTCAATGGGACAGAAGCACAGGCTTTCCCCACAACAAACTCAATGTGTGGCTTCCAAGTCAAACCCTTGTCAAGCAAAACGCCAAGGTATTTGACCTGAGTCGAAAACTGCAACCTCTTACCGAAGAAGGTCGGCTCAGTTAACCCTATCAACTGTCTTCTTCGAGTAAAAGGCAAAGAAACCTATAACTATGTTAGTAATACAAATTTTTTTTTTTATTTTTTTTTCAAATATAAAAGTTGATTTCCTTAAAGCGTTAAAAACATAGGTTTAGGTCAATAAAAATTGATGGATCATGTAACGTAAAAGATTCAATGAATTACGCATTAGTCATCAGAATATGACCTTGCATGAAAGATTAAATCCCTATTAATTATAATTTAATTAATGAGGTTTATCCATATATTGATCACTATCATCTTTCAGTGCATGGTTTTTTAGGATAAGCAAAATTCCACTTCCTAATGTTAATTTTAGTAATTGAATTTTTAAAAACAGATTAAAAAATTTTTGGTCACACTTACAGCTGACGGTTCGATCAGAACCCGATGTTTTTGCATTATTAGACATCCTGACTTCCCAATTCTAAAAACGAACTACCGAAACGAATAAACAGTTAAAATGTGGAACAGACGAACCGTTCACAACATCCGATAAAATGGCGCCCAATACTGTTACTGCGCATTATATTATGCGCATGCAGACGATATCTAAACAATTTACAGTATTTATTTTATTCCTTTTGTCGGTTTACTTTTAATTAAGTAATTTTTCTTTAAAGTAAATAGACTAAATGATACAAATTATAGAAATTATCTAAATTTAAAAGAATAAATTGTTCATTTAAATAGTAAATCTATTTGATAAGCAGACGATTTTTGAGTGATTTCATAAAAATCTAACAGTTTCTGCATGATTTTTTATCAATGTAATTGCAAATAAAAAAAAAAAAATTCATTTGAAATTCTGATAACTTACAATTAGCTTTACAAAACTTAAAGAATCTGAGGTTAAACTTAACTTTTCGAAATAATATTACACAGCTACTACTTTCATATTTAATTTATATCCTAACTGTAATTTTCAAAAACCACTATCGAGTAAATAAATTTAATTTCCTTAAAAAATAACTATATTTGTTTAACGAATTTTAATAGGCAAAACATTCAATTATTTATCTATTTTCCCCAATATCATTAATTTTCTACATATACTTTATATCTTAAATTAAATTGAAGTTGGCCCCAAGCGGGAGGTCCAATCATATACCGTGTACATTAAGCTATTGAAAGAAACTGACGTCACATTAGTGACGTAAATGATAATCTGACTATTTTCCTTATTTTAAAGGAAAATGTCTTTCAATAATAAACAATATGTAAAATTCGTGAAACGAAGTGATTGATGTATAAGACCTATTCAATACACACACACAATTACAATATAAATAATTTATTTTTCATGTAATTTTTAGTGTAAATTCGTGTATAAAATAGTAATTTTTTTAATTATTTTAAAATATTTTGTATTTATATAGCATTTTTTTAATAAAAATTTCAAATTCTGATGAATAAAAAATTATATTTTGATTTCTTTTATAATGAAAAACAATCTTGTCACTGACTTATTACTTTTTTAAACATTTTAAAATACAATCAAAAACATTTAATACGCAAGAAATTATAATTTTGATGTCGCTACTCGGTTGACAATTTAAGAAAACAAAGTAATGACGTCAGCTAAAGTGCAGTATCTTAATTTCATCTTTAATTAGTTTATTTTTTACATATTAATTTTTTTTTTTTGATTAGATATCATTTATTTTTTAGATAAAATTTATTTTTCTGAGAAAAATAAATGTCAAAAGATAAAGTGCAGTATCTTAATTTCATCTTTAATTAGTTTATTTTTTACATATTAATTTTTTCTTTTGGTTAGATATCATTTATTTTTTAGATAAAATTTATTTTTCTGAGAAAAAGATTCCAACATGTCAAAAAGTACAATACTGTAATCCTTTCCTCTCTCTCTCTCATAAACTACTATAAAATACGATTTTAAATTATAATAGAGAAATATAAAATAAATTTATTACTATTTTAAAGAAATTACAGCGAAAATATCGTATTTTCCCGGATGCTAATGCTTTTTATTGATAATATGCAACATAAAATTTATTATCAAATGTCATAATAACGTACTGACAATTTATTCATATTTCATGTTTCTTTATATAATATGAAACAGTTTTTATTGATATTCATTAAAAAAAAACAAAGTTTTAATGTAAATTGCACCTAAACACAATAGCTTCTTAGAGCTAAATAATCTTTCCAAATATTTCTTAGCATCACCAAACAACTTAATAAAGTAAAAATACAAATAAATAATTAAATAATAATTTTAAAATACTTGCAAAATATATAGTATCTATAAAATTTTATACATTCTTTCGTATGTTTTAAAAAAAAATGATGCAATTTTCTCGGTACGGTAACCTCATAAGATTTCATATACTTGGAATTACATCAATTCTTCAATTATGCAGCTTTTGCAATTCCTCGCTGCAAAAGTTAATAAATAACTATTTTGCAGATACAAAATTATTTTTTTCAGTCATATTAATGCTGGTTTCCAATAGGCAGTAAACATGTTGGAAAACCTTACAGCCAATAAAACTCTTTGATCCATAAGAGGAAATGATGAGAAGGATGGATTAAAATACTACTATAGATTTAACATGGGAGCAGGAGAAAACGAAATATAGTACTGTAATGCAAATAAAAACGTGTATAATGACAATTTTTTTATATAGACTCTTTAGCATTTCCTTTAGGGCAAGACATAGGGCGCGTTCCGAACAACGGTCCGCGCCCCAGGACAAGGATGAGATAACTTTCAAAATGTTCAATGCTCTCGACATTTCCCTTTAAGATGCAACAGATGAAGATGGAAAGTGAGCTTTCGGTCAAAAATCATGCCTAAAAATTTGGCTTCATTCACAATGGGAATGGGAACGCCAGCTAGGAAGACCTCCGGATCCGGGTGGAGGCCACGTCTTTGGCAAAAGTGGACGCAAAAAGTCTTTTGTGGCGAAAACGAAAACCCATTCTCAGAAGGACCATTTAGTGATCCGATTTAAAGCAGTCTGCAACTGTCTCTCAATAAGCCTCATATTGATGGACTTGCAGGAGATCTGGAAGTCGTCAACATACAAGAAGCATTTAACAGATGGAGGTAAGCATGTTGCAATAGCGTTGATTTTAAAAACAAACAATGTGACACTTAAAATAGAGCCTTGAGTTACACCTTTCTCCTGTATATGAGGAGTGGATAAAACAGATCCGATGCGGACCTGAAAGGAACGTCGATGTAAAAAGTTCTTGATGAATATCGGCAGGTTCCCACGCAAACCACATTGGTGAAGGTCGCAGAGAATGCCGAATCGCCAGGCCCGATCGTAAGCCTTCTCTATATCGAAAAAGATGGACACCAGATGTTCGCGTCTCACAAAGGCTTCTCGAATGGATGTCTCAAGGCGTATCAAATTGTCTGTTGTGCTCCTAAAGGAACGAAATCCGCTCTGGTATGGTGAAAGGTGGCCAAATTTTTCTAAATAATATACTAAGCGGTAGTTCACCATACGTTCCAGTAATTTGCAAAGGCAACTAGTCAAAGCAATTGGTCGATAATGGAAGGGGTTCTTGGGATCTTTTCCTGGCTTAGGGAAAGGGATAACAATAGCTCTAGTCCAAGATGATGGGAACACATGCTCTACCCAGATTCGATTATAAAGGAATAAAAGATTGGAGAGTGAATCGGGTGACAGATGTCTCAACATGCTGTAGTGGATGGAGTCCGGACCTACAGCAGTGTTGCCTGAACGGTTCAAAGATGCGAGAAGCTCCACCATTGTGAAATTGGTGTTATAATCTTCAGGTGTAGAGGGCCTGAAGGTCAGGGGAGTACTTTCCACACGCGACTTTAAAGATCGAAAGGAATCAGGATAATTGCTGTTGCTGGAAATAGATGAGAATGTTGAGGCCAGCAGATCAGCAATACCCTGATAGTCGCTAACTATTATACCGTTATGTTCGAGCATGGAAATGGGTTGTGATGTTGATGTCCCGTTGATCTTTCGAATCTTGTCCCAAACCACCTTGGAACTAGTAGAGGACGTGATGGTAGAAACGTACCTCCTCCAAGAATCCCTTTGGCTCTGACGTCGGATCTTTCGAAAGTTGGCCTTTGCATGTTTGAAGGCAATGAGATTTCTTTGAGTGGGATACCGGCGGAAAATACCCCAAGCCTTCTTTTGTTTCTTATGGGCCTCCTCACAGTCGTGGTTCCACCAAGGTTTAGTGTGTTTACGAAATCTTGCTGACGTTTTACGGATGGAAATCTCAGCTGCTTCAATAATACAAGTAGTGATAGTTTCGACTGCCGTTTCGATATCTACAGTTTCCACCATGGATGAAGAGATCGAAGCAAGGGCGGTAAAAAGCTGCCAGTCTGCAGACTCGGTCCTCCATCTTGTCGGGCGGGATAGGTGACAGCTCCCAGACCCCAGAGATGTTAAAAAGATGGGGAAATGATCACTACCAAGAAGGTCGTCACTGACGTGCCAGTCCCACTTTGGTAGCAGGTCAGGAGTGCATATCGAGAGATCGATGGCGGTAAAATTTCGAGAAGGCGCATGAAAATAGGTACGGATTCCGGTGTTGAATAGGGCAAGATTATGATCGGATAGAAATTTTTCAACGGTCCTACCATGTTGATTGATATTATCAGAACCCCATAAGTGGTGGTGTCCGTTGAAATCGCCTAAAAGAAGGAATGGTGTAGGTAGCTGATTGATAACAGAAGTAAGATCGGATCCATTTATTCTTTCGTCTGGTGGTAGGTAGATGCAGCATAGTGTGAAAGTGTAACCAAGAGAAATACGGATAGCTACTGCCTGAAGGTTGGTGTTAAGGCAAACTGGCAAAGATGGGATGTGATGGGCCACTAAAATTGCAACACCACCACTTGCACGATCGTGATTAGTGCAGTCCTTTCGGTGGATGCTATACCTCCTTAACGAGAGCGTATCACCAGGAGTAAGGTGCGTTTCCTGGAGCGCAAGGCAGGATGGGCTGAAGGAGGATATTATAGACCTGATGTCAGCAAGATTGTGGCGGAGACCACGACAATTCCATTGAATTATGGAATGGAACATTAAGGCATTTAATTGGGAGGGAGAATCGGAGTTCTCCCTTTTTTATTCTTTGGTAATTTTTCATTTGGTTGTGAGGTAGTATTCCCCACTTCCATCTCTTCGGAGCTGTCAACAGATACCTCTGTTCGCTCCTGGCTGGTGTCTCTTGCTATTGGCTTTTCGAGTTCAAGGCGTTTCTTCCTTTGTTGCTTGGAAGTATTGTTTTTTGATGTGGATTGTTGGGGACTAGTTGCTACTGAAATAACGGTGGTTGTAGATGATGATGTTTTCTGTGTCTGAGAAAGAGTGCAGATCTTTCTCATCCACTCTGCAAATGATTCAGTAGGTGGGCAGGATATCTCAGTTTGAACACCGATGGAGGTGGTGTTTTTGGTCTTCACTACAGCTGCAAACGTCTTCGCCAGATGAAATGGGGCGACCTGCTTGCGAGCCTCGGCATAGGAGATATTCTGAGTAACTCGGACTGACTGAATGTCTTTCTCGACCTTCCAAGTGGGGCAGGATCGAGAATATGCCGGATGATTTCCACCACAATTGATGCAACATAGTCCACTAGCGCAATTTTCATCACCGTGGTTGTCCTTTCCACATTTAGGACAGGTGGCTTTACCACGGCAAGTTTTTGCTCCATGACCGTATCGCTGACAGTTGAAGCATCGTAACGGATTAGGAACGTACGCTCTGACTTTACAATGTAAATAACCTGCGTTGATGGAGTCTGGCAGCTGAGGAGTATTGAAGGTCAAAATAATATTTCTTGTAGGGATTTGCTTGCCGTCGCGACGGATGGTAATGCGACGGACAGATATTACACCAGCAGAGGCAAATCCCTGTAATAATTCCTCGTCGGTAACGTCCATCAGATCTGACTCGCTAATTACCCCTCTTGATGTATTGAGGGTTTTGTGCAGGTAAAAGGACACTGGTTTATCTGCTAAAGTTTTACATTGTAAGAAGACACCAGCCTTGTTGTGGCGAACTTCTAATAAGAGGTCTCCTGATCGGAGCTTCTTAATATGCTGGACATCGGCAGAAATGCCATGAACGGCTTTTTCAATAAAAAATGGGGACAGTTTCCCCAGTGGCACATCGGACTCAGAATGAGCGATTATAAAACAAGTGTTGGGTTTATCACCAGATGGTGTATTGCTAATACCCGCTACTTTGGCATCGGTGCGGGCTCTCTTAGATAGAGGGCCCGATAACTTTTTTGGGTTTTTGTTAAAGTTTTTATTTAAGTTTTCATCCATAAGAGGTTTTGGACTGGCAGGTGAAAAATGTCGATGTGGGCATGGCCCGCCTGTACCCACACAAGGCCCCGGAAGTTTCCCCCATCTGCCAAGATTCGACCGAGCTCTGGACAGGCACCGTTCAAGACTTCTTTCCCTTCGCCATTCATCTTCTCGGCACGGTAGCTCACACCTTAAGATTGGGGACCCTTTAGTCGCCTCTTACGACACGCGGGTCAAACGGCGGGTGTGTTCTTTTCCCCCACCCGCAGGGGGAGTCGGTCTTCGAACACTAAGAAGGATCGCCGAGATATTCAGTTGTTCCTGTACATCCGATAAGTCATTCTCCAAAAACCAAGAAGAGATCCACCTCTCCAGTCCAACTGAACTGCAGTTGGATACAACGCGCCATTGTTGACATCAAGGACTTATTCAATGGATATTGTTTTACCTTCACCGTTTCTCAGCCACGGGCTATCGTCGTCCACCTGCAGAAACGACGAATAGCCGCATCGTCCAGAAGGAGAGACACTAAACAATTGAACTAAAGGCAGACAAAGCGATAACCGCCCACTCAAGGTATTGACTTCCAACCCAAATTGTCGGGTTGTGTATTGTAAAATACTCTCTCTCAATAAAAGGAGATGTTTGTTCTCACAAACGTAGTCTCCGAGTCCTTCTTTGTCTAACATCTCGCCACTCATCCTTATTCACGCCACACGCCGCTGAAAGGCTATCCGCCTGTAGAGAGCCGCTCATACCTATCTTGCGGGCTCAGCGGGCTAGCGGGCTTCACACTATTCTCGTACTCACAAATAAACCTGGAACGAAGATTACCGATGACGTATGTCACAGCAGCCGTACTAACTGACCGGTTAGTATTTCCGAACCTGCCCCTACTCAACTAGTTGGCTACGGGACTAATAATATAACAACAATGACATTACTATTATTCAATAAATTATTTATTCCAGGCAATGACAATTTGGATAAGCCAGAGCCTAGTGGATACAGGCCAATAGGTAATGAAAAAAAGGAGAAAGTAAGTAAATTTTAAAAGAATAAATAATAAAATACAGTTATTTCTTTTATAATGAATATAATAATCTCTAACATCCATAACGTATAAATTCACAACATAAAAACAACAAGTAGAATAACATTCGATTGTGTTGCTAAGCTTTAGGCAAATTTTTTAATAATATAATTTTTATTTTAAGTAATTTCTTTAAGTAAATTAATAATAATGTTTCTAGTATATTATTAGATTCATTTGAAAACTAATTTGACTGTATTGATAAGCTATCTTATGTCATTCATAAATTATATTAAAAAAATATAATAAAGTGGATAGTTTTTATATTTTTTGAAAACATATCCCACCAGATAGAAAACTCAGCCCACTAGTGACCAAGTGTTATGCGTGTGATAATAATAATAGCATACTTTGAAAAAGTTTTAAGGGTTCTGCGTATTGTATGCATATTTATCATTCTTATCGTGTGAATACTTCGATTAGTAAATTTAGAAAAATGTCAAAACAAGTTATCGATGTCTGGAAATATCCATCTTGTAATACTGAACATTCTGGAAGTGGTGTTGATACGCCCACAACTCACTCAGGTAACTCTGTTATTTCTTACAACGATGCACAGTGGAATTCTTCTAGTGATATAAAGAACATAGGAAACAGTGGTTGCATTGCAAGCGTAATATTTGAACAGATAAATCTTATGTATACAATTGAAACTATTATTAATGAACATTTTAATAAAATTAGTGATGATAATTAAAAATTGCTTCAAATGATTAATCAATTATCTAACAGAGTATCTACACTACAAATTACCACTAATCTGATATTGTCTGAATTGAAAACCATATCTTATTATGCAAATTCAGCCACTCTGTTTCTTAAAACTCCTATTATTAACGACAACAACTCTACAAGTACGTCTGGTATTACTCCTTATAATGATATGCGAGGTATTAAGAAAAAATCTGATAATTTTACAAGAACAAATATAAATAATGCTAATTTATCAATATAATGCTATCAATATCATATGTCATATCTGATGCAACAGATGATCAGAAAAACTGCCTTTACTTGCAGATATTTATAGGGTGTAAATTATCTTCTTCAAAAACTACACTACCGACGCTCTTCCGATCTGTAAATTATCTTCTTCAAAAAAACTACACTACAGCCTAGACGAAATTCAGGCGATTAAAATGATATAAGACACTTGGGGTCGGAAATCACAAGCAACGCCAAATTGAAC
>AYEL01088777.1:0-33978 GCA_000484575.1 Olivierus martensii | reverse complement strand
GCGGCAAAGTGATGCTGTGTGTCTGGTGGGACAAGAAGGGTATTTTGTACTACGAGCTTCTACAACCAGGGCACACAGTTAATGCTCAATTGTACGGACAACAATTGTTGCGTTTAAGCCAAGCACTCAAGGAAAAACGGCCAGAATACGCCAAACGACACGATAAGGTGGTTTTCCTGCACGACAACGCATGGCCGCATGTGGCAAAGTCGGTCAAGGACATACTGCAGGCGCTTGGTTGGGATGTTTTACCTCACCCGCCGTATACCCCAGATATCGCGCCATCGGATTATCACCTGTTCCGTTCGATGGCGCATGGCCTGGCCGACCAGCACTTCTCAAATGACGCCGAAGTTCGAAAATGGGTCGATGAATGGATAGCCTCGAAAGATGAGGACTTTTTCCGCAACGGCATTCAACAGTTACCTGAAAGATGGGCAAAAGTATTGCCCAGCGACGGACAATACTTTCTTTGATGTATTTATTTTCATTCTTTTTTAAATAAAGACTCTTTTTTCGAAAAAAAAACAGCAAGAACTTTTTCACACACCTTATATATCAAAAGTTGTAGTTCTACATATGTAAGTTTTATATTGTGCTTATTCAAAGCTTTTCTAATCAGTTCCAAGTCATAATTGTAGTTAACAGGTGTTATATATGTTGCCCTCATTTCCTTGGCTGGCAGATGTATATCATTGTCATTAGTACTATAATTATTTGTGTTTGTTGTGTGACATTGTATACTGTTGTAAATGTGATGAATAAAGGATGTGTTATACTCATGTATTTGTGCCTGGTGTACTATTTTATTAAATTCCATTAATTTAAGTTCATCATTACTGCAGTGCGTCATCATTCTTTTCAGGAGGAATTTGAAAACCACAACCTTATATTTAAACAGGTCCGATGACCATTATGGTATGAACACTGGAGCATAAGAAGGCTTTCTGTAAACTGTGGTTGTGTAGTAGCTATCATCCTTCATTAAATCAACATCTAAAAAATGTATATTCGAGTACGATTTTTGTTCGATGGTAAGAGCTAAACCTAGAGTCATGTTGGTTAAGCTTTCAATTATAGGTTGCTCCACATTTTTATTAACAATAATAAACACATCATCTACATACCGACAGAATAACTTGACATTATTCTAAGCATGGGGAGAACAGCATTTTCTTTATATCGTAAAACTAGCTCCACCATAACTCCTGCCATGGGGCCACCAATAAGCACGCCAACCATTTGCTTAAAGAACTTATTTTTGTACGTGAAGAAGGAATTATATGATATTAAATGACATAACTCACGGATAATATTTGGTGATATAGAGTGACCTTGTGTGTTCTCCAACATAAATCTATAAAGTATTAAGCAAGCTGGTATTATCTCTATAGATGGGTACAGTTTTTCATAATCAACTACTATCATGATGTTATTCTGCTGAATTTGATGATGTCTTAATTAATAATAAGTTAAGACAACATCAAATTCAGCAGAATTCAAAGAGACTACCTTCCACGTCGCCAGATGTGTCAATCGTTCTTGCAAAAGTGTACCGAACAACCAGATTTCCCATCTCTGGTGCTATTCGCCGACGAAGCAACATTCTCCGAAGAAGATATTTTCAATTCAAAAACCAACATTTCATGGGCTTCCAATAATCCACACGACAATTATGAACATAATCGGCAGGATAAATTCAAAGTTAATGTTTGGGCAGGAATTTTGGGCGACTACATTATCGGGCCCTACTTTTTACCCGAACGTTTAAATGGGCATAACTACCTGGTATTTTTAACTGAAGTGTTGCCTGGTCTCTTACGTGACGCTCGTGTTCCAGAAGGAACAATTCAGAACATGTATTTTCAGCATGATGGAGCCCCTGCTCATTTCGCTGGAGCTGTTACAGATCATTTAAATGCGACTTAACCAGAAAGATGGATAGGGCGGGGAGGACCGTGGCCATGGCCTGCTCGCTCCGACTTGACATCTTTAGATTTTTTTTTCTGGGGGTATATGAAGGAGTTAGTGTACGCAACGCCAGTTAGAGATGAAATGGACATGACTACAAGAATTGTTGCGGCAGGTCACGAAATTAGAGAAAAAGTCGATGTGCTTGCACGAGTTCGAGAAGAAATGATCCGGAGATGCAACATTTGCATCGAACAAAACGGAGCCAATTTCGAGCACTTGCTGTAGGTAGAGACTGACAAGACTTTTACTGATTTGGAAAATGTATGCCAAACCAGTAATCCTTTACTTTCGATTTGTTTGGACGTTTCTTCATAAGAGAATTTCATAATTTTCTGGCCTACATTTATTATTTTCAGTTTGTTTTGTTTTGTTGTTTGTAAACAAAAAAATGACTTAACAGTTTGTTTTGTTTATGGTTATTTACAAGTTGAGAAAATTTACTTTTCTTGGGTTTATCTACGACACAGCATTAAACATCATTCAAAATTACGTTGCACTGTGGTTTACTGTAAAAAAAAAATAAAACAGACATAACAAAATGACAGTACGCCAAAAGCTAATTGAACTACCGGTGTTTGTTCATTTCCCCAGATACTTTTTGATGAAAAACATGATAAATGCTATCGGTATTAAACAAGGTTGGTACTGCTCGTGCTACCGACTCCAGCGCGAGAGCAGAGTACATCACGTTAGAGTGAAAGGCGGACCTCTTCGGGATGAGGTACTGGGGAGCGGGGGAACCAGCCAGGGCGCGCCGGGCCGCCTCGCGCGAACACAGGCGCCCACACCTGGCTCGTGCTACGCAGCGCCACGCCATTCAGCTTAGTTTGAGGTTGAATTTACGGCGTTTCTTGAGATTTGCGACCCCAAGTGTCTTATATCATTTTAATCGCCTGAATTTCGTCTACGTCGTAGTGTAGTTTTTTGAAGGAGGTACTTTAAATATACAGGGTGTAAATTATCTGATAAACGTGTTCTGGGAGCATGGATCTATGCAACTTTTGTGCCGGTAATTACATATAGAATTCAGTTGTATGCATCAGGATCGGCATCATATTTAAATTTACTGAATGTGACTTGGCAGCGTATCATCAGAAAATTAAACGACAGGTGCGTCAGGGATCAGTTTGATGAAGGCAGAGATGCTCTCAGATTGCCTAAGTTTGCTGACTTACAAGTTAGTAAGAAACCATGATCTTAATTTAATAGCCAAATATATTAAGGGAGAATTACCATCAGATAATCTACATTTTAATGTTCCATAGTACAATACTCGAAAATTGGATTTTGTTCATTTATCTACTTATAGACTTGAAAAAATGATAAGATCATTTTGGATTAGAGCAGCCAAATCGTTTAATGAGATTTATATGTTACAATAAAGGGGGCTGCCCACAATTGCATCTCTATGTAGGGTGGATAGATTATTATTAAATAAATAAAAGAACATATATACAGATTTGACGCAATTGAATGTAGTAACAGCATCATTCAATTATTAAAATGCATGATAGTTATTACCTAGTATTAAAAGACATTAGTAAAAATATCAGTGAATCAAATTTAAGAACTGTTACTACTAGTAATACGTTTCAGAAAGTGTTCATACCGAGGTTACATCCAGATATTACTGTTGATGATATTCATGACTACATCGCTAATCGCTCGAGTGCGAGTACCAGAATATATAAGTGTAAAACAAAATATGAAACTTATGCATTTTTTGTATTTTTTTTCCTAATTCTGAGTATCAGTCTCTCTTGAATATTAAATTTTCGGCCTGATGGGATTTTGGTTAAGAAATTTCATACGTCTAGCCAAACTAATCATACTAGTGTGACAAATAAGAATTATGAGGTTATGAATTCCCAAGGTCATCAAATTTGTAATGAGGTTACTTCTGCGCGGCCGATGTATGGAGGTATATCGTAGCAATCATAGTTTACATATAGATGTTGTTCTGGCTTGAGCTTGGTTTATCAAAATACCCAGTCGTTAAGGGCCAGATGGCCATGGGGTAAAACTATGGTTCTGAAACCCATGTAAATCATTTTCCAAAGTACCGGTACATTGGTAATGTTATTGCAACTTAACAGGGATTCAGACGAGAAGCTGGAGGGCCCGCCCCTCATTTGAATGCTATGGTAGAGGACGCTGCATTACATTGTCAATCAACAGCCAAGCACCGCACGCGGCGTGTCGCAGGTCAACTCGGCAAATCTCACATGTCTGTTTGGAAAGTCTTGCACGCACACGGGCTTCATCCGTACCACAAACAAAAGGTGCACAAATTAAATCAAAGAGACTACCCGCCACGTCGCCAGATGTGTCAATCGTTCTTGCAAAAGTGTACCGAACAACCAGATTTCCCATCTCTGGTGCTATTTACCGACGAAGCAACATTCTGTGAAGAAGGTATTTTCAATTCAAAAACCAACATTTCATGGGCTTCCAATAATCCACACGACAATTATGAACATAATCGGCAGGATAAATTCAAAGTTAATGTTTGGGCAGGAATTTTGGGCGACTACATTATCGGGCCCTACTTTTTACCCGAACGTTTAAATGGGCATAACTACCTGGTATTTTTAACTGAAGTGTTGCCTGGTCTCTTACGTGACGCTCGTGTTCCAGAAGGAACAATTCAGAACATGTATTTTCAGCATGATGGAGCCCCTGCTCATTTCGCTCGAGCTGTTACAGATCATTTAAATGCGACTTAACCAGAAAGATGGATAGGGCGGGGAGGACCGTGGCCATGGCCTGCTCGCTCCGACTTGACATCTTTAGATTTTTTTTTCTGGGGGTATATGAAGGAGTTAGTGTACGCAACGCCAGTTAGAGATGAAATGGACATGACTACAAGAATTGTTGCGGCAGGTCACGAAATTAGAGAAAAAGTCGATGTGCTTGCACGAGTTCGAGAAGAAATGATCCGGAGATGCAACATTTGCATCGAACAAAACGGAGCCAATTTCGAGCACTTGCTGTAGGTAGAGACTGACAAGACTTTTACTGATTTGGAAAATGTATGCCAAACCAGTAATCCTTTACTTTCGATTTGTTTGGACGTTTCTTCATAAGAGAATTTCATAATTTTCTGGCCTACATTTATTATTTTCAGTTTGTTTTGTTTTGTTGTTTGTAAACAAAAAAATGACTTAACAGTTTGTTTTGTTTATGGTTATTTACAAGTTGAGAAAATTTACTTTTCTTGGGTTTATCTACGACACAGCATTAAACATCATTCAAAATTACGTTGCACTGTGGTTTACTGTAAAAAAAAAATAAAACAGACATAACAAAATGACAGTACGCCAAAAGCTAATTGAACTACCGGTGTTTGTTCATTTCCCCAGATACTTTTTGATGAAAAACATGATAAATGCTATCGGTATTAAACAAGGTTGGTACTGCTCGTGCTACCGACTCCAGCGCGAGAGCAGAGTACATCACGTTAGAGTGAAAGGCGGACCTCTTCGGGATGAGGTACTGGGGAGCGGGGGAACCAGCCAGGGCGCGCCGGGCCGCCTCGCGCGAACACAGGCGCCCACACCTGGCTCGTGCTACGCAGCGCCACGCCATTCAGCTTAGTTTGAGGTTGAATTTACGGCGTTTCTTGCGATTTGCGGACCCCAAGTGTCTTATATCATTTTAATCGCCTGAATTTCGTCTACGTTGATCCGAAGTGTTTATATCATTTTAATCGCCTGAATTTCGTCTACGTCGTAGTGTAGTTTTTTGAAGGAGGTACTTTAAATATACAGGGTGTAAATTATCTGATAAACGTGTTCTGGGAGCATGGATCTATGCAACTTTTGTGCCGGTAATTACATATAGAATTCAGTTGTATGCATCAGGATCGGCATCATATTTAAATTTACTGAATGTGACTTGGCAGCGTATCATCAGAAAATTAAACGACAGGTGGGTCAGGGATCAGTTTGATGAAGGCAGAGATGCTCTCAGATTGCCTAAGTTTGCTGACTTACAAGTTAGTAAGAAACCATGATCTTAATTTAATAGCCAAATATATTAAGGGAGAATTACCATCAGATAATCTACATTTTAATGTTCCATAGTACAATACTCGAAAATTGGATTTTGTTCATTTATCTACTTATAGACTTGAAAAAATGATAAGATCATTTTGGATTAGAGCAGCCAAATCGTTTAATGAGATTTATATGTTACAATAAAGGGGGCTGCCCACAATTGCATCTCTATGTAGGGTGGATAGATTATTATTAAATAAATAAAAGAACATATATACAGATGTGACGCAATTGAATGTAGTAACAGCATCATTCAATTATTAAAATGCATGATAGTTATTACCTAGTATTAAAAGACATTAGTAAAAATATCAGTGAATCAAATTTAAGAACTGTTACTACTAGTAATACGTTTCAGAAAGTGTTCATACCGAGGTTACATCCAGATATTACTGTTGATGATATTCATGACTACATCGCTAATCGCTCGAGTGCGAGTACCAGAATATTTAAGTGTAAAACAAAATATGAAACTTATGCATTTTTTGTATTTTTTTTCCTAATTCTGAGTATCAGTCTCTCTTGAATATTAAATTTTCGGCCTGATGGGATTTTGGTTAAGAAATTTCATACGTCTAGCCAAACTAATCATACTAGTGTGACAAATAAGAATTATGAGGTTATGAATTCCCAAGGTCATCAAATTTGTAATGAGGTTACTTCTGCGCGGCCGATGTATGGAGGTATATCGTAGCAATCATAGTTTACATATAGATGTTGTTCTGGCTTGAGCTAGGTTTATCAAAATACCCAGTCGTTAAGGGCCAGATGGCCATGGGGTAAAACTATGGTTTACCACCCTGGAGGATCCGGGTTCAAATCCTGGTCCCACACCTCCAGTTTTTCAGGAGGTTCCAGGCCTGGCCTATTGAACCCCATCCTTCAACCATACGGTTGACCCCATCATTGGTGTTGGCCAGCCTGTGATGGCCGCCGCCAGAGATAGTATACTCTTAGTGTTATATGGCGGCTTAACCTAACCTAAAACCCAGTCATTAAGAAATAAAATTGATGAACTTGATGCTTTATTAGCATTGCAATTTGATATTTGTTTAATAGAAACTTGAATAACTACCTCTGATGATGACATTGATATATATTGTATAGCGCTCATGGTTATACTATTTTCAATGCTTCATGGAGTACCATGAGGAGGAGGGACGTCTATTACAGTTAGGCATGATAGTCTCTCAGTCTCCGTTTTTCCTATATGGAATGACAGCATTGTTAAAAATCAAATTGGTGAATATAAACATTGTTGTATGTATACAGTATATCTGTCGCCTAACATTTTTATGCAAGACAAATGTGAAACAATGTTAAAATTAAATGACGCTCTTATCTTTCGTATTTAATGAAGAAATAATCATTTGTGGATATTTTAACTCTAGCAACATCCCATGGCTATGCGGGACTATTAAGTATACTTATCTTACTTCTTTTCAGAATATTTTCTTTAATAATATTTATCAGTTTTTTTGACTTAACTCAGTTTATTTTCCTACTCGTGGCGCTGGATTCTAGATTTAATAATTACTTCTTTACTATATACAGAATTAGACTGGTCAGTTGGTTTCACTTCAGATCATTTACCTGTTTTGTTGTGTGTTAAGATTTCTGTTCAGAATAAGGAATCTTAGGGTGCATTCCTTTATTTGACAGTCCGTTCACTAATGTTACTAGTGACGGACGAAAGCATTTTTCTTATTCTCGTGAACGTCACTAACCTGTTTCGATATTCCCGTGATCAGGACGAGAGTAGCTTTAATCTCGCTACGAAGCGGATGGTCTTTAACCTGGATAATTTCAATAAACAAAAATGGCGCCGTCCATGAATGTCTGTCTTTTTGGATGGAATAACAATATCAGAAATTGTTAGTCAAGAAAAAGAAGAAAAAAATTACCAATAGTAATTATAATTGATTATCTATAATCATATAGTTATTAAATCATTATTAGAAATTAAATTTATGAGTTTTTATATTCAGGTACAATTTATGCCAAAGAATGGTTTCATAAAAAATTAATCAAAACAGAGAAGAAAACGAAAAGAAAAGCTTCAAATGCAGATCGTTCAGGTACTTGTATTTATGTATATATTTATTAATTGAAGCTTTCGATATACAATTATTTCCAATATATATTGGAATAGTGTTCAATATGTAAATGAATATATTAAATTTAAACCTACATATGAAGTACGCATAATAGATAATAGGTTTATATAATTTTAATTAAGGAGATTGTAAAGGCTAGTTAGATGAATAATGATCCAGGTAATCTTTTTAGGGGGACGATTACTACATTATTTCACCGTATGGACATTACAACCTAATTTTACGCTATTTATAAAATAGAAAATTCTTTGGTTTTAGGGGGAGACTGCCTATCCCTATAATGAACTACCTGTTTCCTAATTAAAATTAAAGTTGGTATTTATAAAAGTTATTTTATTTTATTCAGGCCAAAGTTGTTATTGGACCAAATCTGCTACATTAATAAATTTATATGAAAAGCATAAACAAAAATTTTCTTCTCCATTATGGAAAAAACTTTGGGACTATTCCAAAATGAATAAAAAAGCAAAGGTTACAATATAACAACAATTCAGGTAGAAAACAAATGGAAATACTTGACAAATTCCTACAAACAACAAAGAAAAAAAATAAAAAATCGGTAATAGTAGTGCCCTGACGAACAATGATGACGTCACTCTGTTCGGATAGCTATAGAATATAGCATGACAAAGGTGACAGTGCTGTCACTTCACCGCTGGCCGAAAAACAGGTGAGCGCTAGAAGTATTTCCGGTATAGCGCGACAGCGGATGTTGCTGATATATTTAGAAGTTGTGGGGGAAGCGGTACAAGTGATGACGTCATAGTTGTTGTTTTTGTTCGGATAGGTACTGTTATTCCCGCCGTTGCTATATTTGGATCAAAGTTGTGCCCATATGGAGGTTCCGCGTTTAGAAGCGTTGCTTCTATTTTGGCCGAAAAAATAGTGTTTTTAGCGGTTATTTTAAAATAAGGAGTTAAATTTTCACCAATAAAATTACGTTTTAGTAGTAGCCAATCAAATTAAGGAGTCTGATATATTTACTAGTGAGCACTATTCATTGTTTTCATTATTAGCCATGTATGGTTACCTGCATGTTGATAACGAAAATCGTATTTATATATTTAATACTAAGCTTTATCATACTCCTTAAGAGTGCCAAATAGCGAGAAAACACTGTTGGGCAGATATTCCTGACAATTATTACATCAAAGAATATTATTTTACTGTAGTCAAGGACGTAGACCAAGCGGATTCTAATACCTCAAAATACGGATTCCTGGTTGTACGTAAAAATGGAAGTTTAGCTGGAATTTGCAAATTTTTGTACGATAATTACGACGAATGTAATGACGCCTTGAAATTGTTTTATCATAATTGTTATAAACCAGAATCAAAGAAGAAAGGATATATTTTTAAAGTGATTGCCGACGTAAATTATGATGATGAACTCCCAAGTGACGTACTACATGTGATATTGTGTTTGATTATTAATTCTCGCGAATATAGGCCTGATGACGGTTATTTTTTGCAGCAAAATTTAGCAAAAGCAAGTAACAGTACAGAAGCGGAAGTTCAACCCTATTCAAAAGTAATGTACGACTAACATAGTTAAAGCAAGACCGTCACATGGTGTGTGACGTAGGAATCGCACTGTATTTAAGAGAGAGTCGAGCACAGCATATTAACATTAAGAAGAAGAAATAGAATAACGATGAAGGTTGCCATATAGATTTCGAGTGTTTGGTTCTATTTCCTGAAAAGATAGTTTATAGACAGTAAAGTTATCTTTCTTTGGACAAGGGCGAATGTATACAGATATATACTCCGGGAATTTATTATAATGAACTAACCGACGACGAAAAGAAGACCATCAGGTATGCAACGCAGAAAGTTCACGGTTTACAGACGGCCTAAAAGCCCATGTTAAACGGAGGAACCTGGCTTCATCACGATAAAATAAACGGCGTTCTATATAGTTTGTACAAGCAGTACGGAACATTATATTATAAAGGTGGAACCATAGAAAAAAATTTGTTCGAAGTTGAATATACTCTGTGTGGACATAGAGAGCGAGTACGGGGTGCAAAAAAGCGAAGTTATTTGTGAAAAATGTCCAAATCACGACACTTTTCAAAATCATTGTTCATTTTGCGACGTTCACTCGTATAAAAAAGCTTTATGCATAAAAAATGCTGAATAAAAGATGATGTTTGTGTAATTTTGTGTCATTTGACACAATGTACTTAACACTATCTAGTAACGCGAACTCCGATATGTTTCCTAAAAATTGTCCCTCACATTTTACTGTGAATCTGCCTATGCAGTTAACTTTGACGGCAAAATATTAATATGAAGTCATATATCAAGTTATATATCAATATGAAGTCGGACTAAGTGAAATTCATTTACCTTTTAGCTGGGATAATGTAACAGGTTCAAACAATTTTAAATTTCTCAAGGAAAGTTCGAGTGTCGAATATGTAGAAGAAAGTGTATCGATGACATCAAGTACAAGTTATTGCAATCCTATTTTTTTATTAAAATCCTTAACGGCAAGCTTCCTGATGCTGTAAAGAATCATATATCGATTGTTGCCAAGGTAATTTTAGGGAAACTTTATTTGATAATTACCGCAGAACCTGGTTATTCTAATCATTTACGAAAAATAGGTGAACGTTTAGATTTACTTGAAGAACAGAGAACATGGTTAACGGGCAGAAAAGAGTGTCATCAATACGACTCCCATAGATCTACCCAAGGGTTGGGGAAATGTCAATGTTATATATCCGCAAGAATAGCCTACTGTTACGGAGATTATGATTAAAATCAAAAAAGGTAGATACAAGAAGATCGGATCTGTGATAGATGCCATAAATGAACAAATAACTAAAGCCGGACTAAAGGATAAAACGTCGTTTACGCTTATGAAAAACGGGAGAGTTAGCATTGTAACGCAAGGATGTCTCTACGTTCAGTTTTCAAAAGGAGGTATTGGTGAAATGTTAGGATTTGACCAGGGAAGGCACTTCGGGTACGTCGAAGCCTGATCTAACGGGTGGAATATATGGATTTTACGTATATTCCGATTTAATTCTGCCTCAAACCGTCGGAAATACTTATGCACCGCTCTTGAAAGTTGTTCCTACATCTATAAATACAGAAGAAAGCATGTCACTTGTCTACATTTACAACTCCCCCGACTATTATCCGGTCCATCAAAGTACAATATCTTCGGTGGAGATAGATATTAGAACCGACTGGAAAGACGCTGGTAAAACTATATCTGAGAAAAGTTGAAGAATGAAGCACCCATCTACTATTTTAGTGGCGGGGCCGTCTCAAGCTGGAAAATCTGTATTTATGAAAAAAATAATTGATGGTGACGTGTACACTCTTTATACCTAAGGATGTGATTTATTGCTACTCTGTATGGAACGATGCATTTGCGGGAATGAATGCAAATTTTGTAAAAGGTCTGCCAAAAATAGAAGACATCAAAGACTTCGTTTATGCGAGACATTAAGTCATCCAAAACAAGTAACGATAGTAGAGATATTTACAAAACATAGCCATCACTTAAATTGTAGTGTAGTTTTCATCGTACAGAATCTGTTTTTATCAAAATAAACTAATGCGTACGATTAGTCTAAACACTCACTACATTGTCTTGTTTAAGAATCCGAGAGACGTGGGACAAATAGACTATTTGACAAGGCAAATTTCACCCGGAAATAAAACATATGTGAGAGAAGCTTATAAGGATGCCACATCGAGGCCCTACGGTTATTTGTTGATTGATCTACGACCTGAAACACCTGAGCATCTCAGACTGAAAACAAACGTTTTACCTGAAAAATTACCTACAATTGTGTACGTTCCAGATGCATTCCTACATGTCGGCGCTAGTACGTGCTAAAGGAAAAGAGCAAAGACGTGCACTGCTAAGTTTTTCAATTAGTTGATTCTCATATAGATTTGAGTCTACTTTTCGATTCAAAACTTTCTTATTCATTACATGTTGATAATATCACTGCTAAGATTTACAAAATGTTCTCCTAGTGTGCTTAATAAAATAAATGAATGTGCTTACGACACCTTAAAAGGAAACATTCATCTCACTCCAAGTCAGATACGATGGTTGCAACCCCTTCAGAAAACAACTTCGAACTTTCGCAGATAGGAAAGTACCGAAAACGATAAAAAAAGAATCTTGATTCAGTCCGGAGGATCAATTCTGTCGACAATATTCGAACCATATAAACTTATCAATACTATATTAATGAAATTTGTCTTTCAATTAAGACCTTAAGAGAATTGGCTTAATGCTAATCATCTGAAACTTAACGCCGATAAAACTGTTTTCATGAAATTTTCTTTAATGCCTAATTTAAACCTGCATGAAACAGTTGTTTGATAAAGTTTTTCAATTAGTTGATTCTCATATAGATTTGAGTCTACTTTTCGATTCAAAACTTTCTTATTCATTACATGTTGATAATATCACTGCTAAGATTTACAAAATGTCTTGTTTTATGTGGAGGTATTTACGTAGAATTAAAGATGTTTATGTACTTAAAATTTGATTGCATTCAATCATATTATCTAAAATTAACTATTGTCTTTTAATATATTGTTCTGTTGCTGATTGCCATTTACAAAAAATTGATAATGCTATTCGACATGCTGATTTTTTATTGTGTAAACTTATTAATTGATATGTTTGCGGCTCTACCTTCTGACTATATTTGCTATCATGTTCCTCAGTTTAAATTCAGAAATCATCCTCTTTTATATATTCCAAAGTTTCGTACAAATAAATATAAGAACAGTTTTTTATACATGCTGCAATTAAATAATGATATGCCGAATTAATTCTTGTGATTTTTGTATGATTTTACCGTTATATAATTTACTTTTATTTTTGCTCAGCCAACGATTTACTTTGTACCAATAGTTGTTTGGGGTGGCTCTTCTTGTGCCATTTGTACGCTTGGAGTATTTTGGACTAAATAAATAAATAAATATCTCTGATAATATCTAGAAATATTTTTTAATTATAATAATATTTATATAACAATTTTGAGTTGACTACGGTATTTATATTTTTAAAGAAATGGAAAAACTGGTTTGTTGGTTGAGGGTCTGATTAATGGCACAAGACCGTCATGGACCATGCGTCAGATTCTGGATAAAAATTTGGTAAAAGTAGCATTTTAAATGAGAAATGTATTGATTATACAAATTATTATTTAAAGAATCATCGCCTTCAATCAGAGATGGCATTAAGTGTTGTTAGAAGAATAATGATTGATGATTTGGATAGTGGGAATAATCTCACACTAATCTTTACAGAAAAATTTAGCTGAAATGAAGGAAATCTGCAATGCCTGATAAAGGCTGGAATTTTCATTGCAACATATATCAAAAGTAGAGGTACTCGACAATATTGGGTAAAATCACTCGTCCAATGGCGGCATCGACATGGAAAATATCATTTATTAATAGCCAAAATGAGATTAACAGAGCATCAATCATTTTGTGCCTATTTTAGAATGACCCCAGAAAGATTTGACAATGTTTTAACCCTTTCGACCCTAACGCGACATATGTATCCCATGGAAAGTTCAAAAAATTGTAACGGGACAAGTACCTCCCTTTTTAAACTTAAAATTATACATTATCGTCTTTTGAACGTTTTTCTTTATATTTTGAGAGTTGGCAGCATTTGTAGATCTGCAGTGGCGGCACAGTACGTTGAAGAAGGTTGTGTATGAACATATTCGTCGTTTTGCTTAGCTTTAGCCCTGCTAAATCATGATGTTACTACAGCTATAGAATATTGTATTGAAAATGGGGATTTGGCTAAGGATTCGCTTACTACTGTTTGGTTTCTGAAAACTGTTTTTAATTATTCAAATTATTATCCTCCAGAAAAAGAAACTTAGCTTTAAGCCTACTGTAAATATAAAGAAAGCATTGTTTTATTTAATGAAAGAATTTACTCGCCTGTTTGAAAACTTGAAGATTGGAGCAAGAAGCATATGGAAACTAGTTCAATCAGCAGTATTATTAACAACAACATCTATTCTCCAGCTGCACTAATTATTTCTATATATTTTGTAGAAATATTTACTACAGCTTTAAATAATTACTGCGACTCAGGAACAGATATAAATAGCTGTTCCTGAGTCGGTTCTCACAGGATGCATTGGAAAATCTGTTTTCAATGATCCGGATGAAGAAATGTATGCCATCATCCAAAGTTTTCAAGTATGCCATGCGCCTTATTAGCAATTTTTAGTTTTTTCAACTAAAGAAGCATGGAAGTATGACATTTTCTCAAAAACAGGCGCAAAAAAAATGCAAATTATGGCAAAGAAAGTCATGGAAGAAGAAAATGAACAACTGAACTCGATAAATGATACACTGAGTGAAAGTCTCACTTGAATAATGAGAGGAACAAAGCATTATATTATCTTTATGGCATAACTGACCGAGAAATAAGGAGCAGAAATTTAAGGTATAATCTCTGCGAAATTTTTGAGAAAGAATTATTAACTGAGACAAGTCACTGTGTACCAAAGTGCTTAAGCCGTTCAACAGAACTGAAATCTTATATCGTACACCTAATGATGTTAGTGGTCCCTTAATGCTTTCCATTCACAAACTTGCTTCTTCAGCAGTCTGAAGAAAGTATACAAACACTTTTGATTGGTATATGTCAGGCGTGTCAAACTCATTTTAATTCAAGGGCCATTTAATAACCCTGTCAGATGCCGGGAGCCACATCACATTTAAATTTTTTTTTTAAATTATATTTCTAAATTCTTACTTCAAAATGTAGATAGGATAATTAAAAAGATAGTATATTACAAAAATATATAATTACTACATAATTGTTTTTAATTATACATAGCTTTTAAATTCAATTCCTCGCTATGAATTTTTAATTTTTTACTAAACCGTTAAAAGTCACATTTTCTGTACAAAGCGAAAGCTTCCATTAAAATTTTATAAATTCATATATCTATAACTAATTACATTTTTTAAATAAGTTGTATACGTTAAAAGTCACATTTTCTGTACAAAGCGAAAGCTTCCATTAAAATTTTATAAATTCATGTATCTATAACTAATTACATTTTTTAAATAAGTTGTATATACATAAAAATTTGTATGTACATAACAAATTTTTAACAAGCCCGTTGGCGCATTCTTTATACATATCCTTCAAAGAGGAACTGTTTGGAACTTTATCATTGTATTTGTCTATCCAAAAAAATAAAGGTTCTCCCTTTATGGCTTTTCTTTTGTAAGAAATTTCGCACAAAATCATGTTGTCTTTGCAGGAAAGCACTTAGTTTGTGTCACCGATCTGAAAGATCAATGTCATCTGTTCGTACACATCTGATAAGGCTAATTGGAAAAAAAACCAATGCAATTATATTTCATTAAAATCAAAGTAGTGTATCATAGTACTGTGTATGGCATAGCTACGAAGAGACAATTACGTCTTATTATCTCATAACATAAATCCTCTTAATTAAAATGAAAATGCGTAGTACTGTGTATGGCATAGCTACGAAGAGACAATTACGTCTTATTATCTCATAACATAGCATTTTCATTTTAATTAAGAGGGTTTAAGTTTTAAGTTTTAAAGTTTAAGTTTCGTTGAGGGCCCCAAAAAATCACGTCGAGAGCCGCATGCGGCCCACGGGCCGCCAGTTTGACACTCCTGGTATACATTAAGGGGACACTTACATCATTAGATACGATATAAGATTTCAATCGAAGAAAATGAACAACTGAACTCTATAAATGATGTACTGAGTGAAAGTACGTAGTGAAGAGCAGGCCATATATTCACTTTGTGGCAGAATTGTCCGAGAAATAAGGAGCAGATATAATCTATGAGAAATCTGTGAGAAAGAATTATTGGCTGAGACAAGCAGCTATGACACCTGAAATGCTAAAAGTATCTCAAGAGTCATTTACAATTGCTCGTCTCAGCAACCTTTAACTTTTGATGAATCTCAGGTGAGATGCTTAAAAGCATCTCAGTATCACTCAAAAAGCTTTTCATTGATGCTGAACATATTGTAAATAGTATGAAGTTTTTCAATTGTCATCAGATGGACTAAAAATTATTAAAAATATTTCACTTGCAGAATTTATTTTCTTATTAAGAAAACAAACGCTATGTTCAAAGAAAACACTTATGCAAAATGTGGAAGTAAAACCATGGGAATGAAAAATGCTGTTATAAATGTAAAATAATTAAAATTGATTATGACTGAATATATAGCTTCATTGTTCCTTTTATCATCAAAAACAATAGTTTTTAACAAAATATAAAACACATTTTGCAGAATAAATTGCAGAAGGGTTCTACTGGATTTAATCTAATAATAGCATAAAAAACAGACCTGAGTAATATAATTACTTAAACATTTCTCCGATGATACGTACATACTTTTACACAACGAATATACGAAAAAAACAACAAAAAAAGGAACAGAAACATCATGATCAGGGCACTAATTGTGATGCCTGAGGAAAGTTTTAAAAACAGCGGCTTTTAAAACTTTTTCAAAAACTCTAAAGGCCGTATCTCACTGATATACGGCTTTTAGAGTTTTTCAAAACCTGTAGACAGTTTATTGTCAATAAGCCACAACACTGGATAAAGGATAACAGTTACAATGAGCCCAAAGCTTCCTGAAATGTCGGAGGATATTTGAAAGCAAATAGTAAGGTTAAGAGAAGGGAAATCATTGCGAGAAATAGGAAAAAGCCCAAAGCTTCCTGAAATGTCGGAGGATATTTGAAAGCAAATAGTAAGGTTAAGAGAAGAAGGGAAATCATTGCGAGAAATAGGAAAAGTAATTAACAGAAGTCATGTAACAGTAAAGAAAGTCGTAGACAAGTACGCAACAACAAGGTTGGTTGGTTGGTTGGTTGTGTGGTTTTATGCCGCAAGAGTCTTATAGACCAAGCTGCGTCAAGAACAAAAAACCGTATTAAGAGATTAGCCTTCGCCAAGCTATACGTTAACAAACTACCGGAGTTCTGGGAGAAAGTTCTCTTCACTGACGAAAGAAAATTCGAGGTCTTTGGATCAAAAAGCATTGAGAGACTAGAAGTCTTGGTGCTCTGCGTGCAGAATTTGCTGCTCTTGATGAGCTATTGACAGCTTTAATAGCCAATCACTTACTAATGAAAAAGAATATTCAGCAGCAGTAACAAAAACTTCTAAGCATGTTAAAATATAAAAAGAAAAATTAAAATGGGTAAGATCATGGCTATTTGTAAAACCAGATAATTAAAAAATTACACCTGCTTATAATAAAGGCTGGATGTTAAATATAAATTGTGTAATTCAACTTTGGGAATTTTTAAATGACTAACAATCATTTTTTTTGACAAACCGTCACAATCAGGATTGTCGTGAAAATTTCGTTTCTTCTATTCGGAGAATACAATCAGGATTATCTCAAATATAAATTGTGTAATTCAACTTTGGGAATTTTTAAATGACTAACAATCATTTTTTTTTGACAAACCGTCACAATCAGGATTATCTACCAAAACTAAACAATTTGAATCTGCCATTACACTAGTAATGCCCCACAATTTATTAAAATCAAGCAGCTTGTGAAATTGTAATGATGATTCTGGTGGTATAAAACATTGAGGATTTCAAGTTAGATAGAAACTCATTCAGTCAATAATTGTTCCTTTAATGATTCACTAAGCATTAATTTAAGCGACACACGTAAAAACACTTTTTCAGAATCTATTTATAATTTTTTGCGTGATACATGTGATTGGAAACAATAGATATGAATAGTAATGAAAATGAAATTGAAAAAATATTTTGACGTACCATAGGTTATTTGGCGCACAACATTTTAATGAAATTTAATTGCACTATATGTATGGAGTTATTAGTTACAGCTGCAAAATTGAGAGAGGATACAATATTAATTGAATTTACGCAGTATAATTTAAATGGTAATGGTTTGAAATATCCTACTGTTTCATTTGTTATATTGCAGATTAAGTGACAGTTTTAATAATGTCAGGACATATAGTCGACGACAAGTTAAGAATGTAGCACTGTAGAAGCTGTAGATATTGTTTACAGCTTTATCACTCCAACATAAGAAATAGTCCTTCACGGTAACGCGAATAATTTAATGATATCGTTATCAAAACAGAAACTGACATGCAGTGTGAAATACCTAAAATACTAAAATCTATGTGTTAATGATTAAAAATCAACAGTATAAAAAATACGAAAATAATTCATTTTTAAATATTTACCCATCATTCATTTCTTTTCATCATGGCGTCGTCATCTCCAAAGAAGTTCTATCGTTGTTTCGGAAGAGGAATTGTTTTGAATAGCCAAACACGGCAGATCGTTTTGAATGTATATTCAAAACTTCGAATGCAAAATCCGTCGATATCTATTCGGTCATTAGTTACTATGACAAGTGACTTAACAGGAGTAGGAGTTGCAACAATTTTTAAATTGAAGGCAGAAGTTCGAAAAACTGGTAAGCCTTGTTCTCCATCTCGTAAACGTGTCGGTGCTGTTGGAATACGAGACAGGTTGAAAAAGTACGACGATTTTGAATTGTCCTGTATCCGTCGTAAGATTCATTCCTTCTATCTACGCAACGAGATTCCAACCGCCGCAAAAGTTCTATCCGAGGTAAATAGCGATGATGATCTGCCAACCCTTACGTTAAGATCTTTTCAACGCTTATTAAATAGTATGGGCTTTATATATAGCAAACGCAAACAGGATAATGCTTTAATAGATCGTGATGACATTATACTTTGGAGAAGAAAATATTTACGAGCTATTAAGCAACTGAGGAAAGAAGGAGTTCCCTGTTATTATTTAGATGAAACATGGATAAATGCAGGCCACACCAAAACTAAAGTGTGGCAAGACACCAGTATTGAGAGTTCTCGACAAGCTTTTTATTCTGGTCTCTCTACAGGATTGAAAGCACCATCAGGGAAAGGTGGACGACTAATAATGCTTCACGTGGGAAACGAAAATGGCTTCGTTGAAGGTGCGCTTGACTTATTCCAATCAAAAACGAAGAAGGCTGATTATCATGAAGAAATGGATGGAAATCACTTTGAACAGTGGTTCAAAACGAAACTTCTACCGAATATACAGCCAAACAGCACAATTATTATGGATAACGCACCATATCATAGTGTTAAACTTGAAAAAATCCCAAACAGATCATGGAAGAAATGTGATATTCAGTCTTGGCTAAACAGGAAAGGTCTTCCTTGGCATCCTGATAACGTAAAAGCTGAACTGTTGCAGATTGTAGATTCGGTAAAAGAAAAATACGAAATGTATAGAATAGATTCTCTGGCTGCCAGCGAAGGACATTCTGTTCTGCGACTCCCTCCGTATCACTGCGAACTCAATCCTATCGAAATGGTGTGGGCCGAAGTAAAAGGATATGTGGCTACCAATAATAGAACTTTTAAAATTAGTGATGTCGAAAGATTAGCTTATGAAGGTATTTCAAAAGTAACATCCGAACACTGGAAAAATTACATTAATCATGTTCAGAAGGTAGAGGAAAAAATGTGGGAGTTAGATGGTCTAATCGACGGAAATGAAGAAAATTTGATAATCGTCGATAATTTCAGTAGCACCGAAACTGCCGAGGAAACTGAGTGATTGGGTAGATATCGACGGATTTTTCATATATAAAGGCCCTTTTCAGGGCCACAAATTTTGATAAAGAGGTGCCTAGTCAATTTAAAACATTTTTTTTATTATGGGGAGGCTCTTGATACCCTATCCTTTTGGGTTTTGCCAATGTATCTTGTTAATAAATAAAATAAATTTATAAATAAACGTTTTATTTATCATAAGCAAATAAAAATACAATATTTAATATCTTATCAGTAACGACAATATTGATTTTAAAAAATTGTTTAGAAGTGTAAAAATAAATTCTATATAAATCAGTAGCAATACTATAAGTTATTCTCCCCTTTTTAAAAACCGTTCCTCCCTATTATTGATAATCGTACAGTCCCGCGTATTGATATCTTCTGCTAATCCAGTGAATAGACCGGCATAGCTTCCACAGTGCTACATTCTTAACTTGTCGTCGACTATAGACTCCAGCCCAGAACATCTTTGCGTAGTCAGTTTTTTCTAAGCTTTATTCGTTTGTATATATATATATATACATACACACACACACATATATATACAGGGTGTCCCAGAAAGAATGGATAAGCCTGAAACACCTAATAGTACAGTTATTGGGCGCTCAAAATAAAATAGAAAAAAAAATCTTAGATACTACCTGGGAAATATATGTCATTTTTTTTTTAAATGTCGATTTTTTTCACACTACTTTGCGTTTCTGTATACCACAGCTACAAATAAATGAAATCCATCGGTTTTTCGGTGTTATAATATTTTTCATGGACTATACCAATAGATATGCAGTAAATCGTATGAGTAGCTGTTGTAATTTTTGGAAAAAATCTCAACTTCAATTTTTATCATGAAATGTGGTAAATAGTTTTTTGTAAAAATTTAAGCGTACTTGGTAAAAAAATGTATGAAAGCCTAAGCGGCCAACTGTTTTAAAAAAAGCGTGTTTAATACAGATTTCAAAATGGTATAACACATCCTTTTATCTAATGTAAATGCGAGGTTATTGCTATTAATATGCAGAAGGAGTAAATTCGACTAAATAATAATATTTTAAAAATTCAATTATTTCTTGTCTTAAACTGTACCTGATGATAAGGTTTTCATAAAAACAACGTAACACAGTGATAAAACTTTATTAACATTTTTAACCTACTTTCACAGCGAATTGAAGTTTATCAAAGAAATAATTTCATTTGGTTTAATGTTTAAAGTAGTTAGTTTAAAAGGTCGTGTGACCTTGGTATTGGCTACCAGAGCGCGCTCTGCGCTACCCATCTTTTGTTCGTGCGAGACAAGGACAGTTTGAGTTAGTTAAGTGTGAGAGAGCGAGAAAGGGTAAAATGTAATAAACGGCCCCGTTAATAAATAGCAGGTAAGGTTATTCTGTATCCATTTCGCTGTGATTGTGAATCAGTGTTAAAACGACGACACCTGGCTATTTGATTGGACTATTCGTTTTGCTTACTGATTTGGATTTTGTTTGGTGTTTTCACGACGACTTGGCTTTTATCTGGATGGAATTTTATGTACCAAAATGCCACGTATTCAGTACACGTCACAGGAATACGCAAATATGCATTTTATTTACGGTGAGTGCAGGGGCAATGCAAATGAAGCTGCAGACCTTTATAGGGAAAGATACCCTAACGTGCGTCACCCGGATTACCGCGTATTCATCAGACTCTACGGGTGTTACTCGGAAGGAAGAATACCAGGCAGCGGTGTTGGTGGTACTAGCACTGGAAGAGCCGCTAATACTAACACAGAAGACACGGTGCTTGATGAAATTGAGCGAGATCCGTCTATCTCTACGAGAGCAATAGCACGACGCAGTGGGATCGCAAAATCGAGCGTACAGTGTATTGAAAAAAAAATAAGTTCCACCATTACCATATTACACGCGTGCAAACTCTGCAACCGAGAGACTACCACGCAAGATTGCTTTTCTGCCGACAGATGCTTGCGAAAATAGAACAAGCTCCTCAATTCTTTAATAATATTCTGTGGAGCGATGAATCAACGCTGAAGAGAGATGGATACTTCAACATGCACAATCTGCACAGCTGGCAACTTTCAAATCCGCATCTAATGAGAGAAGACAGATCCCAGTACAAGTTCAAAGTAAATTATTGGACTGGCATATTGAACGGAATGATAATTGGCCCATTTGAACTGCCCGGGAACTTATCTGGTTAAAGCTATTTGGGCTTTCTTTGAAATGATCTGCCAAATTTATTGGAAGAGGTGCCCGAGGAAGTGAGAGAATTCCATTGGTTCCAGAATGATGGATGCCCTGCGCACTATGCAGTAAACGTCCGTGCGCACTTGAATGACACATATCCAGATAGATGGATTGGCCGTCTGGGGCCCATTTTGTGGCCTCCACGTTCCCCGGACCTAAATCCGTTGGATTTTTTTATTCGAGTTGCCTAAAAGAAGATATTTACTCCAAGCCGATCAGAAATTTACAAGAGTTACGTAGCCGTGTCCAGGAAGCCGCTTCAAAAATTACTCAATGGCGTTAAGGCCGGTTCACACTACAGCGAGTGAGCGAGACGCGCGCGTCTACGATACCCCGCGAAACACGCACACGCGTGAGTGATCGTGTTCGTATTATTCACATACCGGCGTGCGTATTTCGAGGAAGCCAATCAGAGACGGCTAAGCATATGCACTGATTAACCAATGGCAGCAGTCGACTTATTTTATTGTAGTGTAATATACGTCCTCCGTTTTAACAAATTGAATATGGGAAAAGTTTTTTGTAAATCTGTGTTATTCTTATTATTAATTTTAAATCAACTAATTGTTTAATTAAGGAAGCTTGACGATAATTCACGAAAAATATATTAAAATTACATCTAAACTTTTATCGATAGCCCAAAAATGTGATCATTTTGAAATTGCAATTGGTATGCTATGTTTAATTTAATCACATATATTTTTCTGCGAAATAAGCAACCAAAAAATGTGATCATTTTGAAATTGCAATTGGTATGCTATGTTTAATTTAATCACATATTTGCTTATTTCGCAGAAAAATATAAGTCTACAGTTCTATCTGATTTGTTATATGGAAAGTATGTATCAATAATTCAAACTGCAAGACTAAAATTAAGATCGAAATGAAACCGATTTCTATTCGTTCACTCAGCGTGTATATTGACGCGCTGTCTATTCGCGCGAGTCTATTCGGCAGACTCGCACGAATATTGACGCGCACTAACAAGATCACTTCGGATTGCCACGGTGACCTTCGGGTTTAAACGCGCGTCTCTCGCGCGCTCGCTGTAGTGTGAACCGGCCTTTATGAGCGACTTCCAAGAGCTTTCATTCGGAGATGTCGCGCGTGTATCAGAGTCGGTGGCAGACAGTTATGTACATTTAAAGTAAATGCTCAAAGTCAAATAAAGTTTTATTACTGTGTTAAGGTGTTCATAAAAAACAACGTACTTCCAAGAGCTTTCATTCGGAGATGTCGCGCGTGTATCAGAGTCGGTGGCAGACAGTTATGTACATTTAAAGTAAATGCTCAAAGTCAAATAAAGTTTTATTACTGTGTTACGTTGTTTTTTATGAACACCTTATCATCAGGTATAGTTTAAGACAAGAAATAATTGAATTTCTAAAATTTTGTTATTTAGTCGAATTTACTCTTTCTGCATATTAATAGCAATAACCTCGTATTTACATTAGATAAAAGGATGTATTATACCATTTTGCTATCTCTATTAAACAGGCTTTTTTTAAAACAGTTGGCCGCTTAGGCTTTCATACATTTTTTTACCAAGTACGCTTAAATTTTTACAAAAAACTACATTTCATGATAAAAATTGACGTTGAGAGCCGCTTAGGCTTTCATACATTTTTTTACCAAGTACGCTTAAATTTTTACAAAAAACTACCACATTTCATGATAAAAATTGAAGTTGAAATTTTTTCCAAAAATTACAACAGCTACAAATACGATTTACTACATATCTATTGGTATAGTCCATGAAGAATATTATAACACCGAAAAACCGATGGATTTCATTTATTTGTAGCTGTGGTATACAGAAACGCAAAGTAGTGTGAAAAAATCGACATTTAAAAAAATGACATATCTTAGGTACTACCTAGGAAATATTTTTTTGTATTTTGAGTACCCGATAGCTGTACTGAGGTGTTTCAGGCTTACCCATTATTTCTGGGACACCCTGTATAATGGAAACTATTTTTCAGATAAAGTGATGATGATATAGAATATACTTGCAATAAAAATAGATTAATGCATTATACTGATGAGACACCATTTTGTAAAGTATTATGGAAAGATGGGAAATGGTATGAAGCAAAAATTATATCTGGTAACATACATTTAAAACTGAAACTTCACTTTTTGTACTTATTTTTATTTAAAACGGAATAGTAGCTTTTACATGAAATTTTTTCAGATATACCAAAAGATACAATAAAAACAACAACTATTCAATGAGATGAAAGTATACAAAAAGCATTAAATTCTGATATATATAAATAAAAATGAAATACAAGCTAAAATTTTTGATGAAGTATTAAATAATTAATTAATTCTGAATGAAGAGAATTTGTGTCATAAAAAACAGTTTGAAAATTTAAGCAGATCACCTATGAGTGATAATGAAAATAAGGAATCAAATTCAAATTCTGAAAGTAGTCAAAATGATTTTATGTCAGACAGTGAAGAAAGCATTGTTTTGGAACAAATTAATAGTAGTATTACACAAAGTGTAGATACTGTTTCTGCAAATCATAACTCTAACAGCTACTTCAGTAAGAAAATGTAAATCAACAAAAGAAAAACATAATTACAAGTACAACAAAATTCATATTTTGTTTATTGCCAAATTCCCCAGACAAAAGTTATCTCGTTATTTAAATCGAAAACATTCTGAAGAAGATTTAGTTAGAGAAGCATATATAATTTTCCTGCAGAAAGTAAAGAAAAAAGGAACAAATTAGAAATAATTAGAGCAAAAGATTATATATATAATAATAATGTGCTTCAAACCGGAAAGGGTGAACTTATCATTTGGAAAAGTCTTTCTACAAAGAGGTATCAGATTATTTAGCCTGTAGAAATTGTTTTGCAATATTTTTGTACAAAGATTTATGGAAACATGATAGTAAGTGTCATGCAAAGTTACCAGACACAATATCAATTAAACGAATTCAAACAGCTTCCTCTATGATGCTTAATACACCAGAAAATATTTCTGATAATTTAAGAACCAATATTTTGGCAAAAATGAATTTTGATAATATCACTCTAGAAAAATGATAAACTTATTTTACTCTTTGCTGAAAAATTATATCATAGATTGGGATATGATAACACTCAGCATCAATATATTTCACAAAAAATTAGAGACCTTGGACGCCGTTTAGTTACACTTCGTTCAATTAACAGTGAAATACAATCTCTTTGGGATGCAATCCATCCTTCTCACTTCAAAAATTATAACGGTTTTTCTTGGCCGAACTCGGACATCACTTACTCTGAATCGAAATCACGGACCCATTCATATAATATTAATATATCAAATTACTCGGAAAATTGCCCTCTATCAAACGCTATTTTTATATTCCTACGAGCATTATTAAGAGAGCCACAGATTTCTTTGTTCTCTATTCCAACACGTGGTAGATGGTGACGCCATCCCGTGACCAACTCTGGAACTAATTTTTCGAAAATATTTTTAAAACTTCTGAAACTAACAGATTGTATAGAAATACACATCTTAAAAATACTCCTATATTTAAAAAAAATTATTTTGATAAAAACCTCTCCGGAAAGTTAATCATGGATAAGGAAGAACTATTGGAATTCTTGTTCAACTAACCTGGATCTGATTCTGGAATTGTTATTAGCCAATGCTTACGACCCAATTAAAGTCGCGAGTCGCAAAAAATTCGTAGGGCCGCTACTGATCTCTGTAGCCCATCAGATTTATGGTATAGCTCATGAGCTGAGAAATAAACTTCCCACTCATAATCCTGACTTACAAGATGTTCAGGTAGAAAACTCAGTGGCTAGCGCCACAACTAAACTTATCAACAAAACCATCAAACCAAAAAATATCCCTTGTCCCATCTAAAGGACATGCTATCGCAAGGCTTACTTTGGTTTATCCCAAGTAAACCGGGGATGAAGAACCTATAGACACTGACTCTAGAAAAACTAATCAAGAACAACATTAAACCACAAGAATTGAAAATAAACATTCAGGGAGTTAAGAATAACTCCAAGATATTTTAGATTATTTTTGTTCTTACGAGAAATCTTTCCTGGACGGACAATATTATGTATATGACAAGGCAATCAGAATTACTAATGCTATATGCTCTATCACACAAAATATTTGGGGTCTAGGATTCAATATCATTAAAACAATATATAACTGCCATCGAGCCTATTTTACTCTATATACAAAGCCAAAACTGTCAACATCAAAAATAAGCTTCTCAGGATCCAGAGATTTATTCTGCTTAGGGCTTATAAGGCCTATAGAACGGCTTTCACGGACTCTCCCACGGAGCATCTGAAAGCTCAACTTTCTGGTGCCGTGGCTTATTAAAAATAGAGATAAACTCTCTCTCAAAGAGAATTCCACCAATATACTCCCTTATTTAGACATCAGTAATAATTCCTGTGGAAGCCCGAGGTCCAGTCCACTGGAGAATGTCACTCCTGAATTGTGGAGGCCCGAGGTCCGGTCCACCGGAGAATGTCACTTCTCACCCGATCGTGAGTTATCGGAATTGACAAATTTATTAGCAACGTCGGGTGAGGAGGTCCCTTCTCCGGCCGGGTCCGAAATACTCCGTTCTCCACTATCCCCTGAAATGAAAATAAACATGTTTGATGTAAACCGCACAAGAACTCTGGCATCGTGCAGGTGTTCGGAGGGGTTGTGCGGAATTATGGGACAGAGGTCGAGATGTCACCTTCCCTGGAAAAGGGGAGAGATGTTTATTTGTTTTATAGAAATGTAGAAGAGAAACTGAACAAAGAAAAGTTCAGTTGCTTCCAGCCTGAATTGGAATACGGTCTCCTCTCATTTCTTGTCTCCAGAATTCGATTCTTATCCAAGAAATAAGTTGGTTCTAGTCCACCGTGCAGGACAGTTAGATCGAGTCCACCGAGGAGAGGAGTTGACTTCAGCCCGTAGATCCTGCTTCCGACGTCGTCCTTTCTCCGAACTCTAACTCAGCTAGTCAGCTTTCGTCTATCGGTAAAAAGGAACCGTTCCCTGTCAACGATTCACGCCAGTAAAAAGAAAAGGAAACATCCTTACCGAGCCGAGAACGGAAAAGCAGCCGCTTGTAGAAGACGAACGCCAGTCGTATCCACCGACAGAGAGAGCAATTCGTCAACGATTCACGCCAGTAAAAAGAAAAGGAAACATCCTTACCGAGCCGAGAACGGAAGAGCAGCTGCTTGTAGAAGACGAACGCCAGTCGTATCCACCGACAGAGAGAGCAACTCCTAAATTATTTGTAAAGGTATTGTCCTCCGACATTGTTAGTCGGTCTCATTGTAATCGCTCTATCTCTCTCTCCAATAAAAGAAGGTGTTTGTACCTACAAACGTAGTCTCAGTGTCTGTTCTGTCCAGCCTCTCATCACCCGTCCTTGCTCGCGTCACACACTGCTCATAGGCTATCTGCCTGTCGGAGACCGCTTGTTTTTAATTTAGCGGGCTTCGCGGGCCTCACATTCCTTCACTAACAACATCCTTAACAATTTATATAATCTCATCATGGATAACAACATAAATAAGAAAGAAAATGTTCATCCCTATTTTTATTTACACTCCTAACTGCAATAACAACAATAAAAATGAAGAGGATTATGATTTTAATATTTACACTGATGGCTCCAAACATGGTGAGAATGTCGGGGCAGCAGTTGTGTATAGTAAAAGAAAACTTAAATTGTAAGTTTATCTATAAACTTCACAAAAACTACTCAATCAATCAGGCAGAATTGTTTGCTATCCTTCAAGCACTACAAACAATCCAAACAAAAAAACTTAATTCCTCTAACAATATTAACATTTATACTGACAGTCTTACGGCAATTCAATCAATAGAAAATTTCAACAGTAAAGGATATCTTGTTCACCTAATTAAGAAAACCTTAGTGCACTTGAAGTCCAAAACGAAACCACTGGTTGGTTTGTTGGGGTTTAATGGCACAAGGGCCCAATGGGCCAAACCGCGCCAGACACAGAGTTAAAAGAAAAGTAAACGAAATAAATATGCGCTTAAATTATACACAACAAGCAAGGCAACAAACAAAACAAAACCAAACTAAGATTAACAATAAGACTAACTGAAACATAACAGAAAAAATGGTGTAAACGGCTAACGAAAACATTTTAAACAGAAAATCAATAAATAGGCAAAACAAAACACATACATACATAATGCTGTAAACCGTCATATAACAGAAATAAACAATTAACAATAAATAAAATAATATTTAAATATGACATAAAATACAAATTTCCGATAAAAAGGCAAAAAGACCTAGAGAATTAAAATCTTTGCCAATAAGGGCCGTAAGATTAAAAGAAGACTGATTAAAGTGCCGTAATCGCTCGGCACTAAAATAAGGACATTCAGTTAAAATGTGCTTGATCGTAAGAGCACAGTGACACCAATCACAAGCAGGCTGGGTTTCGCCCATTAAAAGATGCCTATGCATGAGTCGGCTATGTCCAATGCAAAGACTGGCAAGGACGACTTCCTGTCTCCTGTTCCCGCGATGGCAACAGTTCCATTGCTCGACGACTGGCTTGATCTCGTGGAGTTTGTTGTTTATCTGTCCGTCCCACATATGCTGCCACATTTCTATCATTTTTTCCTTTATAACTGTCTTCAAATCAGAAAAAGGAATTTCGCAATTATGAGAGTGGTGAGGGGTGGCTGACTTTGCGGCAATGTCAGCAAGTTCGTTCCCCTGAATACCAACGTGTCCCGGGATCCAACAGAACTTGATCGTGTATCCCCTTCTGGAAAGACGGAACAGAAGCTTCTTGATTTGGAAATGTATAGGATGTGGCGAAGATCTCAACGAGATCAGAGCCTGAAGCGCTCTCAGTGAGTCTGAATAAATGAGGCTTCTACGGTGGCCTTTCGTTCTGATGTGCTTCAGAGCAAGGTGTATTGCATGCAATTCGGCAGTGAACACAAAAGCCACTGTGGGGATCTGTTCTGATAGAGCTTCGTCATCACAAATGACAGCAGATCCCACATGGCCATCGAATTTAGATCCGTCCGTGAATATTGAGAAAAAGCCTGCGTTCATGTGTTGAAAATCTGCAAAGAGTTGTTGATATACACAGTCGGGAGTGGAATCTTTTGGATAACGGTGAAGGCGAAAATCCACCGATATGGAGGATGCATCCCAAGGGGCGATAGCTGTATGTTCAGACTGAAAGATGGAAGATGTATCTAAATCAAGCTCACTGAGTAGGTCTGACATTCGCAGACCGAATGTTAGAACACACGAAGGTCGAGGAGTAAAAAACGAAGAAAACATGGGATTGAAAACACACTGCCACGCAGGATTTTTTGGAAGAGACTTCAATTTGGTGTAGTAATAGAGAGACAGTTGCTTCCTCCTGATGGAAAGTGGAGGTTCAAACGCTTCTACATACAGACTCTGAACAGGTGACGTGGGGAATGCCCCGGTGCACAAACGAAGTGCCTGATGGGGAATGGGGTCTAACATCCGAAGAGCAGATTCTCTAGCTGAACTGTAAATCACAGATCCGTAGTCCAGCTTTGATCGGATCAACGACCGATAAACACGTAGCATTGAACAGCGGTCCACGCCCCAGGACAAGGATGAGATAACTTTCAAAATGTTCAATACTCTGGAACATTTCCCTTTAAGATGTTGCAGATGGGGATGGAAGGTGAGCTTTCGGTCAAATATGATTCCTAAAAATTTTGTTTCATTCACAACAGGAATGGGAACGCCACTTAACGAAACCACTGATCAATCTTCTCTGGATCAAAGCCCATGCAGGCAATCCAGGAAATTAAGCTGCAGACCAACTTGCTAAATCAGCAGCTGTCTCAGATCTTTCCATATACCTTGGACATATTGTACAAAATATGTCTAAGGTAAATTTGTACGGGTGATGTGTACAAACGTTACCCGTACAAATTTTATTCAACTCTGGCAAGAGGAGTGAAACTTTAGCTCCACCGGCAGGACCACCTTCTCTTAGTTTCTTTCAATTGAAGATAGATTAAAGGTTCGTCATTTTATTCCGAATTTCAACCTCTCCAAAGTTTTGACTAACCATGGCAACTTTAATGCTTACATCTCGCTTTGCACTCATTGACAACCACCAACCAACCTGTTCTTGTGACCTCACATCAACCCAAGATTCAAACAACCTTGTTTATGTTAAATTCTCATTCACTGAAGAGCTGCTTCGTTTCTAACAAATAGATTATTTATTTTAAAATATCACTCATTTCTTTATAACTAACTTCAATCCAATTTGTTTCAATCGATGTTACGATATTCATGGGAGAGATCAGGGTACAGTAATCGTAATAGTATTGATTACTAGTTTTAATACTAATAGTATTGATGGATTTAAAAATGTTAAGAAAAATCGAAACAAATTTCATTATGAAAAATATAACATTGACGCATGTAATTCTGAAACCTTCATCCATTGTGCACATTCCAGAAATTTTTATTTGCTTTTCTCATAGTTTAATAGGTGAAAATCATGTACATATTGAAATATATAATGATTATGAGTCTTATAATCAAAAGTAAAGTTTAATTTTTAATAAATTTATGAAATATTTCTGTAAATCTTTGTAATTAATTTCACAAATCTAAACAAAAACAGTATTATACATCATAAATAAAAATGTTTTATCTATTATGAATGGTTGGTTGTTGATTGGTTTTAATGGCACAAGGGCCTCAGGGTCCAAGCTGCGCCAGGCACAGAGTAAAACTTAAAACAAAAATAAATAAAATAAAAATGTACTTATCTTGTTTGTTGCATAAAATTTCGTTAACAAATAAAAAGAAAATTAAACAAAGAAAAAATAATCTATGGTGTAAATGCCAAAGATAACATTTCAAACAAAATCAATACAGGGGAAAAAACAAATATATATATATAAAATACTATAAAATGTCATATTCCTAATAAAACAGCTAACAATGATGTAAAGTAACAATTAAATATGATGTAAGACAAAAATTTCCGATAAAAAGGCAAAAAGACCTATTATGAATGAAAAAATAGATAAATTCGCTCGTTTTCAAAATAAACGATTGAAAAGTTCGCTAAAAGATCATTCTGATTATCCGATACGTTAATAAACGGAATGCCGACTAATAGCACAAGTTGCCGGAAGTGGCGTCAGGTTGCGCATGCGCCATCGGCAGTGACTTTGCGCTGTTTTTTGGCTATATTCTCCGTTTTCGGTGGGCGAGCGAAACAAATGATTACATATCCGTGATCTTCTCATCGAGACGAATATAAATATGTATATATTGGGAAATTCGTGATTCAACCAGTAAGTTTTCCTTGTAACTGTTTTTGGTGCTCAATTGGCAGAACTCACATTCCTTATTTTAAAACAGATACAAAAAATGTTGGTTTGTTACTTTACTTGCTTTTCTGTACCTTTACAATACACCTTTGTTATTTTACCCTGTGCTTGGCGCAGCTTGGCCCAGGAGGCCCTTGCGCCACTAAACCAAACCATACCAAACAAAAAATGTTGGATTTTAAATAGTTGCAGTTGTTATTGACAGCTTAAAGGTAAATGCTACTTTTTGGTCTGTCGAGGCGGATCGTTGACTGTTGTGTGCTCGGAATAGACAGGAATATTGTGTTCAGAGCTTGGAAAACTGTTCAGCGCAACCAGAGACAAGAGGTTTCGTTTTCGTTCACTGCTAACAAATCCGGGTGAGTCCCATCTTTGCTTAGTTCCTTAATCATGGCGGATTTGAAGGCACTTAAAACTTAAACGAAGGTTCTTAAGAGTAACATTACTAAAAACTTAGGGAAAGAGTAAATGCAACGATTGAAACGGCTGACCTGGCCCAAGTAGAGTTATTTGATTCTAAAACTAAATCGTATGTAGAGGAATTAAATGAGCTCTTTGATAAAATTTTCTTAAATTGTGAAGATAAAGTACTCGACGAATTTATTGAGGAAAAGGGAATTATTCAAGATATCTTGAACTCTCTCTCACAGATACACAGCTGGTCTGATTCATAACTAATTGTTTTGAACCATTGTTTGCTTTAAAACTAGCTCAAATAAAATTTCATTATAGGAGATATTAATCGACACTCACGGGAGGACTGTGTTGAAGAATCACTTGCTCTTGGGGCAAATAAGAATATAACATATTATAATTACCTCTTGCAAGAAATACCAGATCCAACACCCTACATACAACGAATGCAAGGTAGAACTTATGCCGAAAAGAGTGCAATACTAGGAGAATATTATATAAGAGTTTGTTCTGGAGCAGACCCAACAGCTGAGATGCTTTGCATCCACTGTACAGAGTTTTTTGAAGCAGCCATAGGTCATATGACAAATGCCATAACAAATCCCATTAATGGATATCTACAACAACTTTGTTGCAGGTCAACCAGGTACAGAGGCCTCCTTGAGAACATAAAGCAACTGTAGAGACTTGGAGACATTCTATGGCAAATTTTATAAACTATCCCGGCTATGCATCCATTGAAGGTGATGTATTTGCAGAGATCCAGGTCTCCCAATACTTCTTGCAAGATTAATTGAAATGTTGGAATTCATGCAACGTCAGTGTGCAGCTAGATTAAATGCACCAGAAGTTGGTAGAGGCAAACCTGACTATGTTGATGCATTTAGAATACGCAAGGAACCCAGACGCAGGCTATTTTGGAAATGTTCCCTTGCTTAGAAGACAAGGCAGAGCTATGCCAGGGGTTATTGCTGCACTAGGTGAGGATGATGAGGCACGTAGAAGTAGAGGTTTGTTGTTACTCTCAACTGCTTTAGCATACCACCAGCAGAAGGCTGATAACACTTTCTAGACGGCTTACAAACTGTTGATAGAACCATTTTGCACGTGGCTAAGAGAGAAGCTATTGCAATTATTCGCGATTCAAAATGCTGACCTGCCTCTTGGTATCATTTTAATGTACAAGTTATTCTAGTATTCGACCTGTTGTCTATCATTGCTGGCATAGCTAACTATGGATTTTGGAAGATCTCGGAAGAATAAAAAAATTAGTAACCGCCACTGTAGTGTTCCGCATTGTAAAAAAAACACAAGTGAGAAAATTTCGTTACATTTGTTACCTAAAGATGCATCTACGAAGACAATGGTTGCATGTTTTGAAGATTGGAAAGAAACCAGCAAAAAACACTTTTGTTTGCTCTATGCATTTTCTAAAAAATGATTATACAGGGTGAGTTTTTTATCTTGAGACAACGAAATATCTTATTTGGATTTCATTATTTCGGAAAAAGTTGTAGACAAAAGTTGTTGGGTTTCGAAGGGGCAATCAATTGGTGACCTTAAATGTGACCTTCAATGTCATTTGAGGGTCAAGTCTGTTTTTTAAATGGGAAGACCTACTTTTGACCCCAGCAATGGAAAGAGCGGAAAATTTCACAATCAGATATACCCTTGACTTTAAGGTTTAGATCAAAGATCAAGGTTATTTGCACGTCAAAAAATTTTTTCGACAGAAATCATAATTTTTATCACATTTTTTAATGACCTTATTACTTTGACCTTTAAAAGCATTCACTACTTTTAGCACTACCCAGGAGTAATAACATGAATGTAATAGTTTTCTGCTCCCTTTGGGGTGCTTAATTTCAATGAATCACCTCGCCTCTCACTATTGTGAAATTAAACAGAAACACATATTTTTAATCCCATTTTCAATGCATTTTTCAACAAATGCATTGAAGTGGAAGGGCATCGTTTTGAACATTTGTTATAAAATGTTTCCCCAAAACCAATAAATCAAGCAACGGTGAGAAGTAAAGTGATGCACCGAAAACAACCAACCCTGATAGTGAGAGGCGAGGGGATTCATTGAAATCAAGCACCCCAAAGGGAGCAGAAAACTA